>KE373301.1:775518-787831 GCA_000418225.1 Zizania latifolia | reverse complement strand
CAAGAAGAAAACGAGCGAGGACGCGCTTCTCCAAATCTTCTTCCGCTGCACTAGCGCGTCTCGCGTTAGAAGGTAACGATCCATGATCCCTCACGCGCATGGGTTCCTGGGCCAACGGGGTTAAAAATTAAAATTTGCTGGCTAGCGTAGCCTCCCCATGTCCCAACAAATATGGCTTCGGATTTGCTTATTGCCAAATATTTTGACAATGAGATTGAGAAAAGAAGAATTTGACATTATATATATATATGAGATCTTGGATAAGATGCATATCATAATTTCCGTCATCGATCGGTGTAAAAACATAGACATATTGCTTCATTTTCTCCGCCGTAGCCCACGATTGCTTTATTTTCCTGAAAAAACTAGTTTAGGAATAATGATGCATTGAAGAGTTGTGAGTAGGGATGGCAATTGGGACCCAAAACCTGAAGCCGGTAGGGAAAAACTCTATTAGGGGCTGAAAATGGAAGAAATTTAGTACCCACGGAAATGAAATCGAGCTAAAAGTATTCCCTGTCAGGTTATCGGGGCCGGGGACGTTCCCTAGGCCCCCGTCCCTATTTCCCCATGGGCTATATTTCCCCACCACAACCCAGATGCACAGGCCCAGTGATCCAGTCCTTTGCACAGGCCCATCCCAACATTGCTAAGAGCTAACCCTAGCTGCCTTCCCCCACTCCCGCACACCGTACTCCCTATCTCCCTACTCTCGCACGCCGCACTCCCCACTCCTGTCCAACACTACCGTAACATGCACACATGACCGACGCACAGGCCATCTCCATCTTCATGCATAGGCGCCAGGCATGCGGCGGCGGCGCCCAAGGCGGTGGCGCGTCAGGCGGTAACGGTGGCCCAAGGCGGTGGCATGTTAGGCGGCAATGACAACTGCCACGTTGGTAGCTCAACGGGTGACACCAGGCTTCAGGGCCTCGGCCCTCTCCCATCGGGACCCTCTTCCTAGCGGCACGCCTTGACGCGCAGGAGCTCATCCCCATCGATGACTGCCCTGCTGGGGATCCGATAGGTTCCTCGTACCCACGTGGGGATGGGGACGGGGAAAATTCCCCACCTGTGGATGGGGGCGGGGACGGGGACGGGGATGGGGTGGCAAAACCTGATGGGGGCAGACCCGTTGTCATCCCTAGTTGTGCTGACACTACTAGAGAAGTAGCCTTTCATCCACCCCTTTTAGTACCCATTTTAACTAGAGCCGGTACTGAAAGTCATTTGCAACGGTCAGAAAAGAGAGAGAACGATGTGGGTAGCCACAACCGATACTAATAAAGAGTTTTAGTACTGGGTCGGGAGACCTACTAAACTATCAGTATTGGTCGGGCTACCCAATCGGTACTAAAAGCCTACGCGTCAGTACTAGGTCAGCACACCAACCTGTGCTAATAACTTTAGCACCAGGTGGTATCTCGAACCGGTACTAAACCTGTCTTTTAATATATCCAATATCTCCAAAAATCTCCTATTCCTCATTTCTGCCTCTGTTCTTCAGTTCTTCTTCCGCCCGTGCGACCAGTTCAGGGTTTAGGGTTTAGCCCAGCCAACCGCTCATCGGCGATCCAGATCAGGCAACGACATGACAAGCCTCCTAAGTGGTGCCACCGGACATCGTGCTTCTAGCAGTAGGCCCACCGCCACCAGGGTATGTTGTTTTCCTCATTTTTTAGCTATTTTAGGGTTGATTGAATACTGCATTATGAGATATTATTATTTGGCTGATCAGTACTGCAAATGCTATGTATAGATGTAGTAATCCCTGTCAATAATCTTAGTACTGCAATGCACATGTGATTTCTATTTCTACGCCAGTCGACCAGTACGCACTCACTCAAATATACAATGAAAATGTTATATCTTTAGTACTGTTTATGCAATACATCTTAGTTTAATTTATAAATACAAGTGACATAATGTAGATGAATATGCAATGTGGATTAGTTTGTCAACTTTTATACAATCTCAAGTGAAATTGGCTTGTGTAGGACCAAAACAGGCGACTAGAGGGGGGTGAATAGGAGCCTCAACAATTTCTTTTGAAAAGATGGTCTATTCCTTTCACCCAACGCTCCTGCAAAGAAAGCTAGCGGAAACACAGAGAGAATTTAAAAAAGGCTAATAAGAGAATGTGACTCTCGTGTATGTGAGATGAACCTCAGGTTCTATTGAGCACAAAAATACTAGTTATAGTCACGAGAACAAACACTAGAAAAGAAACACAAGAGAAAATTGTCTCCGATAAAGTATACTTCAAGTTGATGATCTAGAGACACGAAAACTTAAACCACATCACATATGTGTGTGTATATGAGTCTTTAAGCCTCTAGCAATAAGAAGGATGACTTGAAAGGGTGCAGAAAA
Source organism: Zizania latifolia (assembly GCA_000418225.1). Taxonomy (NCBI): domain Eukaryota; kingdom Viridiplantae; phylum Streptophyta; class Magnoliopsida; order Poales; family Poaceae; genus Zizania; species Zizania latifolia. Next base: position 785,455 of record KE373301.1, on the reverse strand, counting down.
TTTCAGCTCAAACTAAAAACGAAAATCAATAACTAAAATATAAACTAGCCTCCAAAACAAGAATCAAACAACGGATTCAAAAGAGAGGTGTTAGATGGAGAAGAGCACTCACATATGTAAGAAAATATTCTTCATTACTAATAAAGTTCAGTCCTATTACAAGATTTTCTCACAAAAAGCTCTAACCTATTACAAGACTAAACCTATCCTCTCATAACCCTATAAAAAGATTCTCACAATATTGATAGCTTCAAAAGATACCCCAACCATCAGCCATTCCCCTCTATTTATAGGCTAGAAGGCTGGGCTTACAAGTTCCCTTGCCCTACAAGCTTCTTGGGAAGCTTATCTTGCAAATTTCCCACCAAGCTTGTCTCACAAGATTCTTGGCAGATCTTGAACGTCTACTTGTTTTGACGATTCCCGTTGATCCAAAAGGAATTTTGACATAAAACTGGTGTCATTGGAAAGCTTATGAAATTAACTTTCCATCCATATGCAGAACGTCAAAGCAGAGTCCGTACACGATCTGGACGATGATTTTAGTGCTTGCTGCTCCTAGAGGTCAAGATGGACTCGAACTCGATGTGGGTTGGGCCTCCAACTCAACTTGCACGCCCTTGCTGATCTTCTCTGTCTCTTGGCCTCCCACGGTTTTGCGGTCAAACCATGAAACTCTTGTACTCTTCTTGCTTTACCTGAAGCAAGCGTTTCGATGTCGACACGTGTCCTCCATCTTGTGATCTTGACTGCCGGCAAGTCTCTCCCGCTCTAGATCCCTCGAGCCACATTGTCACTTGCACTGGCATCCCCTTCGCTCGACTTTGTCAACACACCATCTTCATCAACCTTCATCCTATGACTTGTTTAATCTTTATGTGTACCACTAGGATCATCCTCGGCTTCACCCAGCCTCCTTGATCGTCTGGCACCAAGCTCCACACTTGGTCCTGATCACCTGCCATCGACTGTCGAGTAGCATCCAAGTCCTGCACACCATAAGATAAGCAAACATGTTTCTCCTAACATCGGACCTTCTGGTGCACACGAACTTTTATCACCAACGTATTATTCTCTTCTTAGAACAAACTTCAAACCAAAACAGATAAGTAGCTTAAACCTAAAACTAACTCCTCACAAATATCAATCACTCATCATTCATTTAACCAAGGCATATCTTAACTTGGTTTCTCACATCACAAATGTCAATCACTCATCATACATCTAACCAAGGCACATCTCAACTTGGTTTCTTAGTTTGACAATTGCCTATTTTAGGTGCCAGCTTATGAGCCAAAGGATTGCCTTCTGAAAATCGGTCATTGGCAAAGGTGTCACATCGTATGTATGTACATTGCATTTTCTATTTATATGGTAACAAAATCATAACAAGCTGATATGATGTTAACTTACTGTTCTAGTTTCTTCCAAAAAGTTTCGTCAATCTCTATAATATTCACGAGGGTGACACTCTTGAGATATCAACAAGAGATGGCTACACTAATATGATCGAGGTTAGAAAATGTGGAGGCACCTTCTGCGTGAGTAAAGGGTGGTGTGAATTTTATTACCGAGTCCGCCCAGTAGAAAGAGACTTTATGGTACTAACAATGGAAGCCCCACTATCCACCAAAGCTACCATTTTCAATAATTTTGACGAAGAGAAAGCCCCACAAGCCATAAGAGTAGACTCAAGTGATAGCGGTATATATAACGAACTCACATTACTTATTATACATACATGCCTATTTTGTATATGTACTTACCGGCTTTTTTATCATGGCAGATGACGTTATTGGATCTACACGGCCAGCTGAGAAGAAGGGGATACAGAAATCTAGTGAAGCAGATGACCCCGACCAACTGAAGACCAAATGTGTTTTTTGGCAATCCAACAGATCTAACGGCCAAAAGGAAGGATCACCTTCAAGCCATCTTGGCTACAACATCCACCGGTACTCAATTATATATCTGCACAATCAATTCATCAGTCATCAAGAAAAAAAGGATGGTAAGAACTTTGCACATGTCACAATTGTAAACATCTATACCTATATGCACTTGACTCGGCTAACTAGCTACTGAAATATTTTATTGTAACAACACTTTTCAAGGCAGTATTGCGAGAAGTACGTCACACCTCACCTACACCAACAGACCACGAAGATCCAAGTGATAGCAACGTGAGGCACACCAGTCCCAATTGTAGTGCACAAATCGACAGATGGACGCTGTTACCTGATGGCTGGTTTTGGCCATTTTTTGCAGGTACACGAGATAGTTATCGGCATAATTTGTGCTTTTCATTTCCACATTAGCAATTGTGCATTAAAGGCAAATGTGTATATACTTTAGTTTAGAATAACATCTGTTATATGGTGTAAATTGTTGGTATCTACTGTGATTGACTGAAATGAAATCATCTTGTGTCTTTTTTCAGTGGACATCTGAAGTGAAATGAAATGAAATTAGCTGTGACCAAATTTCAAGTGAAATGAAATCTAAAGTATTGTGAAAAAGTCAACTGAATAGAAATCCAACTTAGTTGAGTAGAATTTTAATTGAAATGAAATCCAACTTAGTTCAGTAGAATTTCAATTGAAATGGGATCTAAATTAGTTGACTAGAATTTCAATTGAAATAAAATCTAAATTAGTTACGAAGAATTTCATTTGAAAAGAAATCCAAATTAGTTGTGAAGAATTTTAATTAAAATGAAATCCAAATTAGTTGACTAGAATTTCAATTGAAATGAAATCCAACTTAGTTGACTAGAATTTCAATTGAAATGAAATCCAAATTAGTTGTGAAGAATTTCAATAGAAATGGAATCCAAATTAGTTGTGAAGAATTTTAATTAAAAATAAATCTAAATTAGTTGTGAAGAATTTCAATTGAAATAAAATCTAACTTAGTTGACTAGAATTTCAATTGAAATAAAATTTAACTTACTTGAGTAGAATTTCAATTGAAATGAAATCCAACTTAGTTGAGTGGAATTTCAATTGAAATAGAATCCAAATTAGTTGTGAAGAATTTCAATTAAAATGAAATCCAAATTAGTTGTGAAGAATTTCAATTGAAATAAAATCCAACTTAGTTGACTAGAATTTCAATTGAAATGAAATCTAAATTTGTTGTGAAGAATTTCAATTGAAATAAAATCCAACTTAGTTTACTAGAATTTCAATTAAAATGGAATCCAAATTTGTTGTAAAGAATTTCAATTGTAATGAAATCTAACTTAGTTGTGAAGAATTTCAATTAAAATGAAATTTAACTTAGTTGAGTAGAATTTTAATCGAAATGGAAGCCAAATTAGTTGACTAGAATTTAAATTGAAAAAAAATTCTAAAATAGTTGTGATGAATTTCAATTGAAATAAAATTCAACTTAGTTGACCAAAATTTTAATTGAAATGAAATTCAAATTAGTTGTGGAGAATTTTGATTGAAATAAAATCCAACTTAGTTGACTAGAATTTCAATTAAAATAAAATCTAGCTTAGTTGAGTAGAATTTCAATTGAAATGGAATCCAAATTAGTTGTGAAGAATTTCAATTGAAAAGAAATCCAAATTAGTTGTGAAGAATTTCAATTGAAATGAAATCCAACTTAGTTGACTAGAATTTCAATTGAAATGAAGTCCAACTTAGTTGAGTAGAATTTCAATTGGAATGGAATACAAATTAGTTGTGAAGAATTTCAATTGAAAAGAAATCTAAATTTAGTTGTGAAGAATTTCAATGGATATAAAATCCAATTTAGTTGAATAGAATTTCAATTGAAATGAAATCCAACTTAGTTGAGTAGAATTTTAATTGAAATAGAATACAAATTAGTTGTAAAGAATTTCAATTAAAAAGAAATCCAAATTAGTTGTGAAGAATTTCAATTGAAATAAAATCTAACTTAGTTGACTAGAATTTCAATTGAAATAAAATTTAAATTAGTTATGGAGAATTTCAATCGAAATGAAATCCAACTTAGTTGAGTAGAATTTTAATTAAAATGAAATCCAAATTAGTTGTGAAGAATTTCAATTGAAATGCAAATATGTGTTTTTTTATAATCATGTATCATTAGTACATGTGTTATTTATGGCCTGGTATTAAAGGTATCTCTAGTATCGGGTAATAAATAAAACCGGTACTAAAGGTTCCAAATTATTTCTTCACTGATACACACAAACGCGCTGACGGACGATTGAACTGCTTCATTCAGTCCCGAGGCGACGATTCATTTCCCGTGACAACCGTACCGCTTCTTTTCCCCGTGACGCTTGATCGCAGTACTAATCACTACGTTAAAATCCCCGGCCATGACTAGTACTAGCACTAGCACTCCTCCAGCCCCCTTCTTCCCCCTTCTTCCTAGACCGTCAGCAGAGAGATCGATGTAGGCGGTGACCATGGCGCTGAGTCGGTGGAACGTGCTCTCGTATGATATCGCCATGAAGATCGCACGGCATATCGTCGAGACCTCCAAAGCACCGCTGGCTGACCTCTAGAGGCTGCGCCAGGTGTGTCGGACCATGCGCCAGACGTGCCGCGACCGTGCCATCTGGAGGAGGTTTACCCTGGCGCTTGAGGGTCCCCAGATGTCTTGGCGTGACTATCCTCGGTACCGACGTCTGCTGTTTACTTTCGCTGACGCAAGTCACATGGAGGCATGCTTCATAGTGGGTATGTATCTGGTCTTCAGTGTAGGGCCGCCATTGCTTGGTGCTGAAGTACTGCTGCATACATCCACCAAGGCCGGACACAAGATAGATGCCTATTTGCTCGCTCTTCTCGAGTACAGCCACAAGAAAACCGCAACCGATCTCGCGTTGTTGCTTATAAGGCTGGTGAAAGGCAAAGCGGCGGATAAGGCGGCTTCCATTGGTGGTGTGCGGCGGCGCAGGAGGATTACCAACGAGCATTGCTAGCATCTTCGTGAACGCTCAGTGGACAGGGTTCATCGGGCAATAGGTGGGTGGTGAGATCTCGAACCTAGCACAGCAATGATACTGCACATCTACACGACCGGCACCGGTGGCTGTGGCGACTACAAAAACCCATGGCTTCAGAAGTTGCTCTCCTTCTGCAGCGAGGAATGCAGAATCGAGCACAAGTGCCATCTGTTCTTCTCGCGTCTGCCAGCACTGCCCTATTATCGTTAAACTATTGTAATTAATTAGCTATTATATAGTTTGGACTTTTGTATTAGCCACTGTTTAAATGAAGTGGAGCAGTATTTAACTTAATGAAGTCTGTTGATTCTGTGAAATGTGGTGTCGTGATCATCACAAGTGAAATTTAAGTTTATTTTACAAATTTTAGTTTGGAAAAAGAAATCCAAAAACTTTATACGGTGACGATCACTACAGTCGCTCATGTCTGTAATGAGGTTTCACGCCCGTCTCTCCTCGGAACACTCGTTGAACTTTAGTACTGGTTCTAGTAATAAGCCGATACTAATAATGGAGCAGTTGGCCAAAATATGGTGCATGTCTCCTCATTATCTGTGCCCATCCAAAGTTTCGCGCTTGCGTCTCTTCAGGACCTAAGCTCGTCATATTTTAGTACCGGGTTGTCTTTGCAACCGGTACTAAATACACGACTATATAAGGAAGGCCATGTACTCTGTTATTTCATGTACTACTTTTTTTCCTCCTCCTTCTTTGCTGACTTATCGTCCATTTTTCTTCCTCTTTGGTAAGTTAGATTTCGTCTTATTCATGTTGTTCGCCTTCAGCACTATATTTTGTTCGTCTTACGTTTTGTTTCTATGTATCAGTCATGTTATCTCCCTCCACATCATCTTCGTGGTCGTAGACGTCCGAGCAGGACTTCTCGATGACCATGAACGACTCATACATTGCGTAGATCATGCAGGCCTAGGAGGATTTAGAGGATGCTAGGGTCCTCCAGGGCGAAGACGATGTCGTCTGGGCTAGAAACTTGGCTGCGCGAGACTCTGGCCATTCAGACACCGGTGTTGATGGTGCCGACGCAATGCCGGATGACGCCGTCGACATCGCTCCTCGACAGGACATCGGTGGCATCGGTGGCAGCGGCGGCGGCGGTGGCGGCAACGGCGACGGTGGTTGCAGCGACGACGGTAGCGACGACAGCGACAGCAACATCCGCAGTGGCATGTCGGTAAGGGGTAGCAACGACGGTAGCAGCGATGTCGGCAGTGGCGGGTCATCGGCATGAGACAGCGACGACACTAGTAGTATATAGTATATAAATATATATACATATATGTATGTATGTAATAGCTATATAGATATGTGACAGAATGCGTCATTTATACCAGTTGTAAACCTCCATTTTATTCCGGTTGTACATATATATATGTAAATATATCCACTATTATATATATAAAGTGATAACTTTTATACTGTGTTCTCTTCTTTTACCGTGTGAAATGAAATAAAAAATTGCGTACGATGCAAATTAAACGAAAAAATAGCGTAAATTAAATTAAAATTTACCTATCTACATCAGATAGAAAAAATAAATTAGACTTTACCAGTTATCTATCAACAGACAAGAATTTAGCGTAAATAATTAAAACTAAGATAATGTTAATATTTACTAGTTAACTAAGATCACAGTAGACAACAATTAAAAAATATGTATTTAGTACCGTCTGAGAAGTCAAGCCGGCACTAAAGTTATGGATTTTAGTACCGACTGTGCGTCTCAGTCGGTACTAATGCATGGAGAATTAGTCTCGATTGGGTTTCCCACCTAGGATTAGATGGGTGTATTAGTGCTGGTTGAATAATTGGTACTAATGTGTCACTCCTTAAGTCTCAGATGGATAGTAACCGGGACTAAAGGGGTATACAACCGATACTAATGACGCGTTCTATAGTAGTGGGAACTCAAATAGTTATACATGCTTTCATAAATTAATAGAGTAATGCATAAATAAAAAAAATCTTTCTTTTTAGTTAAGTACAGATCAACCGGACGGAAGGAGTACATAGTTGGCTCGATATTTTCCGAGCGAAGAACTCGTCACTCTGATGCGAAACGGACATGAAAATATATATTATATATTACTGTACATATGTTGCAGGCACCGCATTTCAGCAATAGATATACCATACATGCATGCATGTAGCTAGAACCACTGCACTAGATGTCATTCGTGATGTAACTCTTGGATTGATGTCCCTTGGAGACGTGGCTTGATTGATGAGTAAATGCAATTTTGTCATTGGCATCTTTGTGATACGATGCAACGGGTGTAATATACTTTTTCGTTAAAGTTGATCAAAATTTAAATATAAAAAATAAAACGAATTGAAACGGACATCTAGTACTACCTCCGTGGCGTCGTCTTTGCATGATAGTCAAATCCCTGGTACGTTCACACGATCGATATCATGTCATTAGCCACTTGTTCATGTCAGAGAGGGACATTAGTTCAGGATATGAAATATGGATGGTGTCCATGTATAATGGGATACAGACATATATACAGTGTGGCTACATTGCTAGCTCCACCTGATCATTTGCATTATGCCTTCGTTCCCACAAAGTTGGGTCAACCCGTAGAAATTCATGACAAGTCCAAATCATGAGCATTGCTACGCATACAAACCTGTGAGGAAATCAGCTAAGTACTCCACAGTATGTGAATACTTACTACCTCCATAGTATAAAATAAACATTTCTGGAATTATTCACTGGGACTAAGGAGAGGTAAAATTAAACAAGAAATAGTTGTGATCAGTTGAAATAAGAAAGTGGTGGAAAAATTAAATGAGATAATTGTGATTGGTGGATATCAGAGAATAGTTGTTGAAATATATATATTTTGAGATAGAATTTGAAAGCTAGAAATAATTATAATATGAAACAGAGTAAGTCATTGAATGATATCATCACGTTTGAGAATGATGCATCATTCATCAAGGTGCATGCTTCTACTATTAATATGATTTTTAATATGATATGAGGGGGTTTTCATTTTTTACAGTTTTGTCATTAGCACAATTACCAGTACAAATATAAAAGTTTTGTTTGAAAGTTGTTTTTTAAGTCAGACACTTCCATTTTATTTTTAAAAACAAGCAAGTCTGCTTATATACAAGGTAGATCCAGGCTACAAAATCACGAAGACATCTCCGTTTAATCGTAGGATCATTTTTTCTAATGAACAACAGTGTTCTACCTAATAAACAATAATTAACACTAGTTTTATTTGCTTAATCTTTTCAGGGTCATCTGAACCAGCAAAAGGGGTTGGATTATCGGTCGTCCCTACAGGTACGTACTACTACATCCGCGTCCGCAGTTCAAGAGTTTTTATAGGAATTAAGGAGAGAAATGAAATTAAACGAGAAACAATTGTGATTAGGTTGTAATAAGAAAGTAGATGAAAAAAATAAATAAGAGATATGCGTGATTGGTTGAGATAAAAGAGTAGAGAAGAAGTAGCTATATTGTAAGAGAGAAGAGTACATGTTAGTCATGCAAAACGTCACTACGGTTCTAGGCATATAGATATCTATGGTACAGGTGGTTTATGATTCGACTGTTTCGATGAATTCGCAGACAGTTGTTGCATGGTACGTGTAGCGTATATTTCTAAAGTTTAAAGCGTGCATAAGCGACCTCCACTAATTGCAATACGGCGGCTGGCTCCATCGGTATGCGTACGAGCTACCCAGGTGTCTCAATTTTATGGTCTTCTTTCATGTGCTAATTTGGCTAGTTGTCGGAGGCACTGAGCAAAGCAAAATTAAAGTGGCAGAACAAAGTTGTGGAGTTGATCCGTCCATCGATCCGTCGCCGATTGCTTCCAACTCGATCTTGTCGGCAATGCAATCTCATATCTACGCATATGGTGATATCTATCTACTGACGTCACTAGCTAGCAGAAAATCAATTCGCCTTTCACAAAAAAACGACCGAGGCATCCGACCTCCATTTCTTTCTCGATTAGATTCGTGCCCATCGATTTAATATTATAAATCTCAACAACAGCGATCGCTCAAGCCGCAGTAGTAGTAGTCCGGCCACGATCGAGCTCCCACTTCGTCTTCTTCCTCTCGATCGCTCCTCCATTCTCGCAACACTAGCTGTCTGTTTACATATGTCAAAGATGCCCCCACCACAAGTGTCTATATAAGCCAGCACCTCGAGCCCCTTTTCCTCCCAACCTCGATCAAACCAAGAACAAGAACTGCTCAATCGTTTGGTTAATTATTGTTCCAAGTCCACTCCTTTTATTTGTTTTTGTGGGAAAGAACGAATTTTGGGGTCGTCCGGCCTTTCGCTGTTTGTTTGGGGGTTTTATGACCATGGACATGGAGGGTTTAACCATCGGCCATGGCGTGGCGAAGGTTGACGGCGACGAGAGGTGGGTGCATGACTCGTCCATGGATCACCATGGGAGGCCTCCCCTTCGCTCTGCCACTGGGTCATGGAAGGCCGCAATGTTCATCATCAGTAAGCTAGATTTATGCGTTTAATTTCTAGATGATTTTGTTAGTAATCTTTGCCACTTGCTGGTTAACTTAATTTCTTACTTTCTTTTTGGTGTGAATCAAGTGATCGAATTAAGCGAGAGGCTGAGCTACTTCGGATTGGCAACGAGCTTGATGATCTACCTCACCAAGGTGCTCCAGGAGGAGATGAAGTTCGCCGCCAAGAATGTCAACTACTGGACGAGCGTCACCACCCTGATGCCTCTGCTCGGCGGCTTCCTCGCCGACGGCTACCTCGGTCGCTTCTCCACCGTCCTCTACTCCACTCTCATCTACCTCACGGTCAGCTCCAGACTTCTCTCTCTCTCTAGACAACTTCTACGATTTGATCACGGTTTTAAATTTTAATGGTGTGTGGTTGGCTGGTTGCAGGGCTTGATCCTGATGGCGGTATCACAGCTAGCGCCGAGGCTGAAGCCGGAGCACAACCTACACCTCCAC
>KE373301.1:746446-760835 GCA_000418225.1 Zizania latifolia | reverse complement strand
AAATGTGGTGGGTACCATTTTGCTTCCCACTGTGTGTTAACCGATTTATCGGCAGGGATCACCTCTACTTGATCTTCGGTCCACTGCATGAGGTTCTGGTGCATTGTAGAGGGGACGCAGCAATTGGTGTGAATCCAATCACGCCCTAGTAGCAAGCTGTGGGAGCCCTTTCCATCAATGACAAAAAATGTGGTGGGTACCATTTTGCTTCCCACTGTGAGTTCCACGTTGAGGACTCCTTTAGCCTCCGATGAGTTATCGCCGAAGTCTTTGAGAATCATATTCGTTTTGATCAAATCCTTCGGCCTCTTTCCGAGTTTCCAATACGTCGAGTACGGCATGATATTGACAGCTGCTCCTCCATCCACTAACATCTTGGCCATTGGCTTACCATTCACGAACCCTTTGATATAAAGAGGCCTCAAGTGCCGATGATCAAGTTCGTTCAGCTTGTCAAATATGGCCGATTGAGGTGCCAGCACCAGCTAGGCCATTGCCTCGACCTGTTCATCGTCGCTATTAGGGACGGCTCGATATTCTGCTGGGAGAAAGAACACCATATTGATTCCTGCGGATTCCTGATCGTCCTGATTGGCCCTTTCCTTTACACGCCATTCTTTCCTAGTCTTCTTGGGGTGATCGGGTTTTTGCTCCTGAGCGGCAAGTCCTTGGAGTTCCATCTGCCGTAGACGTTGCACCCTTCTCTTCTGGTTTTTTGTGAAGATGCCACTCGGACACTATTGCTCATTCTGCTCTTGAGGGTTATGCCGAGGCCTTCCATCGGTCGAACGGTCACTGCCCCCCTGGCAGTTTTCTTCCGAGTTGACGGGCCGAGTCGCTCATGTACCGATGGTTTACGCGGAGGAGTCCTTTGGTGACCTTCATAAGACCTCCGATCATCATCATATGGTCTATGGTCATAACGGGACCTCCGACTGATTCTGCTACCGCCGTATTCAGGGCAATCATTCATTGATGGTAGCCGCATTCCTTTATTCCAATAAAACCTGAAGAACTCACAGTTCCAGTGAGGATTGAACCGTGAAGAGGCTTGATCAGCTTCATAATCATCTTCTTCACTTGCCTTCCTCTTATACTTGTTTATCAAGCCCGATGATGTGACTTGTGTTTGGTTTCCCTCCTTTCGGACGCGCCTATCTCCCTCTCTGCGTCGTCCATCGGGGTGCTGGATGTAGACCATATTGGTGGGGAACGGGTGCCCGTTGATTTTATCGGCTTCTTTCCGTCGTCGAACTTAATTCGGCCCTGTTCGACGGCCGATTGGATTTGCTGCCTAAACACCTTGCATTCGTTGGTATGGTGTGACGGAGAATTATGCCATTTGCAATATTTTCTTTTCTTCAATTCATCGACCGGCGGGATCACGTGATTGGGTGGCAACTGGATCTGCTTCTCCTTCAGCAGCAAGTCAAAAATTATGTCAGCCTTGTTGATATTGAAAGCATACTTTTCTTCTTTACCCGATGCCTTTACCCAGGGACAAGCAACGGGTTTTTTGTTTCTCGACCACTCAGCGAGTCCAACTTCGGCATCGGATTCATCATCCTCTTCAGAATCCGATGAGTACGTTTGGGTGTACGCAACTTTCTTCTGGAACTTTTCCCTCCGAGCTTCTTGGAACCGGTTCTCATGGGCCGATACTCGCTGCACCAGTTGCGACAGACTTTCAAACTCCTAAGAGGAAAACCTCTTCTTGATCGGGTTTAGCAACCCCTGAAATGCCAGCTCAGCTAATTGGGTATCGCTGAGACTGAGACTGTAGCATCTGCTGCGCATGTCTCGGAACCTCAGAACATAGTCTTGCACTGACTCATCCATCCTTTGTCGAACCGCTGTAAGGTCCGTCAGCTTCATCTCGTGCATGCCGGCGAAGAAATACTTATGGAACTGCTTCTCAAGGTCCGCCCATCCTCTGATGGAATTCGGCGATAGTGAAGAAAACCAAGCAAAGGTCGATCCCGATAGTGATAACGGGAAGAATCGGACCCTGAGGACCTCATCGGTCGATGCCTCCCTGCACTGGGCGAGAAAACGTCTTACATGTTCAATCATGGAAATCGAGTCCTGTCCTGAGAAATTAGAGAAGTCAGGCACCTTGTATCGGTTTGGTAGTGGCACCCGGTCAAACCACTCCGGATACGGCCTCCGATACATATACGTCTGGTCCTTGGGCTTCAGACCAAACTGGTCACAGATGACTTCAGCAATACGATTCACCCAATCTTCCTCTTGTCGGTTTGGCATGGGGTACCGATCGGGTGTGGGCGCCTGAGGGTACTGATCTGGCCGAGGGGTGTTGTAGTGGTACTGATCTCCATGGGTGTAGGGTTGTTCTCCGAAGTACGCAGTTTGGTGGTACCCCTGTGGGATACCATTGGGTGCCCCTCTTGGCGGCACGAGGTTTGGCAGCTCGTTCCTCTCGACGCCGTAGGTGATCTGTGGGGCTTCACACCTCGTCGACCCTTGCGGAACAGGAGTTGGTTGTTGAGCTGGCTGAGGAGGTTGTGGAGGTTGGGGAGCCTGAGGGTGGTTAGCTGGAAAATACGTCGGACCCCACAGCGGCTCCTAAGCCACAGTGCCCTCGACGGTCTTCTTGATCAATCCGTGGAGAGTGTTGACCAGAACCCCCAACTGGTTAATGAGGGCGTGGTTGACTGCTCGGTCAATGGCTTCTTGAAAGTTGACATGGGGGCTGTCGGGCCGCTGACTAGATTCTCCAGTGAAAGTAGGCTTCGGCAACTAAGTTTTCTGGACAGGTCCCGATCTGGTCATGCCGAAGGATTCGAGGCACATCTTTTGGTAGTCGTCAACGTGCCTCTGCACCTCTACCCTTTGTTCCTCATTCAGCGCCTCCATGGTGACTTGGATGACGTTGCTGTTGTCGAATTCTCCCGCCATGACGGGAAGTGTCATTGAAGATGTGTCCCACCTGGCGTGCCAAAAAGCGTGTTGGTGAAGTTTTTGGTCACACGCGTGACCTGAGAGATCTGCTTAACTCTAGTGCAGGTCCTAAATTTGTAGTTCGTGGTGTGCCAATCAGTTTGATCCTGCAACTAATAAGATAGACAAGAAAATGTAAGCAGTAACGCCTATCGACTATTGAGCCGATGGTTTCAATGCGTATCGGATAACTGTAAATAAAATAAGAACATGGTGAAGGCCAATCAACGCAGCATATTAGATGCACGATGTACAAGAAATGTATCTGTTATCAAAACCTATCGGAATACCGGTATCGGTCCGAGTCAACTAATCTGTGAGAGCAATTGAAAATAATACTAGGGCCGATATCGGGATGCGAAAGCAAGGTATAATAGTACTTAGGCTGATGTATATCGCCCGATCCCGATACCCGATACGACGATGAGATCCAAACGCAGGGATAACCTATCGGCTTATACTCCGATAGAATCTAGCCTCAACATGCTCGATATGTGTTTGCATTATCACTTGCTATAACCGCAAGATTGGACCAAACCAAGACAGTCGCTAAATCACAGCAAATCATAACGCTAAACATATCGGAGCACATTTCATCCAAATGAATGATACGTGACATGAGTCAAATGCACAACCTAAGATGTCGAACTCAACCGATGAAGCTTTAGATTAATATATTTGACTTAAACCACGCATCTGATACAGCATGAATGATACATAGACTAAGATGTCGGACCTAACCGATGAAGCCTTAGATCTACTAATCAATACATGTTTGGCAGAACTTACCTCTCGCCGGAGATCGAAGCGATGCAGCCCTGCGAGAAAGCAAGAACTCACCGGTGACAAGTTTGGCGATGCGCCGAGAGTTGTTTATTGATCTGTTTGATGATGCTAAACTAAACCTAAGCGTTACATATTTATAGTCTGAAAACTTGCTGTCCTACATGGATACGACTGTAACTGAAAAATCTATCTTTTCTTTTTATTGACACGACTGCAACTGAAAAATCTTTCTTCCCTTTTTACTGGCTTCTTCATATCTTTATCCGATCAACTGCGAGTATTATGGTTGGGCTTCACTGACCATGCTTTGTTCGGATTCCTTGATTTCCATAGGCTGTGCCGAAATGTGTTGGGCTTGGGCTTTACCAAATTTTGCCGTTAACATATACGGATTTCAGAAATTACAAAAATAGCCTTCTATCGGGCTATGGTCTACCGATCTAGGGCAGATCGGTCTAGATCGGTAGATGATCTGCCGACAGAAGCCTGCGCCCATCGACTGAGGTCACGCGGGCTTCTGTCGACAGACCATCTACTAATCTAAGCCGTGGTCTGCCAATCTAGGCCTAGATCAGCAAATCATCTATCGGCCTAGATCGGTAGATGGAAGTCTGTGCCCGCTGATCTAGGCCAGATCGGCCTACATCGGCGGACCGTAGCCCGACAGAAGGTTATTTTTGTAATTTCTGAAATTCGCATACCAGATTTAAAATTTTGAATAAAAAATATATTATTAAAAGAAAAAAAAATCAAGAATAACACACGTCGAGACCCAAGCATGCGGCTCTCTACTTCGTCAGGCCTAGGCTGCAACCCACGGCGCACGGCCCACTCAGGCCCAACTGTCCTCCCGAGGGGCACGGCAGCCTCGTGGATTAGTACCATATCGTGAGTTAAGACCGGTTGGCTAGGAAGGTCTCGCTATAAGAGGGGTGTCCAGTGCACCGTTGGTCCATACTTACCTGGACGGGGTCGACGGGCGATCAGGGAAGCCCGTGGCCTAGGCCAATGGCCCACATTGCACTTTGTGGCCGCGTTGGCTTACCATCTCCCCAAGTGGAAGAGTGGACGTCATAATTTGTGATAGAGGGGGTACGCGTTCGCGCGGCCCCTGCCCATTCATCAAAATTAAACTTTTGTCCTCAGAAATGTTGTTTCACTTCATGTTAGCTCACGCTGACTCTCTGAGGACGGCTTGGTTGCAATATCCGACTTAGTGTCTTCCAATTTGGAATGCTACAAATAAAACAGCAAGAATCAAGTCACACAAAAATCAAATCAAGTCACAAAGGATTCAAATCAAGTTCACAGATTTTGAATGCGTCGAATTTTGTCTCGCTACGTCAAACCAGCCGATTTACTATCGGTTTTTGGATACACGTAAGTTTAAAACTCTGTCAGTTTGGTTTTGGATACACGGTAGTTTAAAACTGTGTCAATTTTGAGATTCTTTCATCCCTACTGACGGAGCGGTATAATTTATCTATTTTATTTCACGTGTAAGCACGAGAAGAGAAAGCTCTACAGTCGCGGCCATGGCGACGGCTGCGTTCCCCTCGTCACTCGCTACCAGCGCCATTCGCGCCATCGCAGCTGCGCCCACCACCGCTCCCCGCCCACGCCTCCCCCGTGGCTTCACGCCTCCCGGTCGCTCCGCGGCGGCGATGGACGCCTTCCACGTGTCATCGCAGGCCGCCGAGCCGCTCCTCCGTACCACCGGCGCCGCCGCGGCGGCGGCTTCCTCCCAAGCCCCCCACCCAAGGCATCGCGTACGGGAAGCCCGACCCTAGTCGTCCGCACCCTAATTATAGCCGTCGTCGCTCCTTCTATTCTGAGTCAGGTGCTGGTACTGGTGCTGGTTTTGACGAGATGGAGGTGGATGTGCAGGTGCGAACACACGCGCAGGGCGGTGAGTTGCCCTCCAGCGGCGACGCCGGAGATGGCGCGGCCGCGGAGGAATTCTCGTGGGCTTCCGTCATCCTCCCGTAAGATAGCTCCTCGCTCCATCCATTTGACCATTCTCTCGGTTACTGACATTTGGGGACAATCGAGTCTGATAGGGCATAGGGGAATGCATTTCTAGTTGGGACCCTTCTGATTCTGTTCCAGCTTAATAGAACCTACTTCCCAATTCAAGGAATTGAGACTATGCTATTTAATACATTTTGCTTGCTCCATCGTGTTGATGAGACAACCATGTCAAATCAAGGATGTAGTATGGGCCTTCTTATGCATTGTAAATTTGTAAGTCAGATACCATATGATTCACCATTTTCATCTCTTGCCTGCATTCATGTGCTTAAAGCAGTTAAGATCACGTGTCATAATTCAGGAATGTTAGGTCTGCAGAAAATTTTGATTTCATACTGAAGGCATATGCTACATTTGGATCTAAACCATTGGTGCTTACCATATCAATTATGCCTAGAATATGGATCCAAAACTAAATGTATAAAGTGGAAACTGCAAAGTACATAAGGCTTTTTAAGGACTTATGGATCAATGTTCGGAACCTAGGTTCTTGTTCCCTGCTTTGGGAGGCCTGCTTTTCGGTTATGATATTGGTGCAACGTCTGGAGCATCCATATCTTTGCAAGTTAGTGATTCCCTATTTTGGTTGCTTTGCAATTTATTGTAGTTGTGATTCACTGATTAACTCTAACGGTGTTTATTCCTCCTCAGTCTGCTGAACTCAGTGGAACCACTTGGTTCAGCCTATCATCTATACAGCTAGGGCTTGTGGTAACTTTTCTAGATATTTCCATGCTTACCCAAATTTTGGTTCTTTCCCAACCAAGAACACTGGTGTTTTTAATGAGCTTTTCTGTCATTCAATTTAGGCGAGTGGTTCACTTTATGGTGCTCTTGGTGGCTCGATTCTTGCATACCGCATTGCTGATTTTCTAGGTATTTGAAAAAAACTGTTCTTCATTTTTACTTTCTGTATACTCCTTAACAAGGCGATTAACTGCTACTCTACTACTACCATCTTGGTTCAGGAAGAAGAGTGGAACTGCTCACAGCCGCATCATTATATATTTCTGGTGCTTTGGTCACTGGATTTGCACCTAATTTTGTAGTTCTGATCATAGGTCGTCTCCTCTATGGCATCGGTATTGGTTTGGTGAGTAGCTGCAAGATAACCCTTTTCTCCCAAGTATGCAATACCAGCATTGCCAAAACAATAAAAATATAAATATGTGTAGATGAATTTCTGGGGATCAATAGTTATATATATCCCTTTGAGCTGAATAACACATTGAAAGTGGGAAGTGGACCACATACTCTGTATACTTGGAATGTGAATGACTCATCCTTCATGAACAGGAATCAGAATTGGAGTAGGCAATCTACATTCTGAAGCAATTCTGCTATTAATTTCTCTGTGAAGTCTGATATCTCTTATTAGCTGTATATTCAGTGAATCACCAATTTTTACACGACAACGTTACTTTGGTACCAATGTAGCTTGATAACCATGTTTTGTTGGAATTAATTATAAAACAGGTAGAAAGAAATCATGAACATGTTTGATCCTTCAAGGCATGGCAATGTTTTCAATCCTTGTAGTGTAGTTATCATGCATGCATAGCAAAATGAACTTAGTTAAAATCCATCATGTCGGGTAAGGTCTCTTATTTTGTATACGGGCTTTGGACATTGCTGGCACTCAGTGTTATGGCTGTAATGTCTGCATTAGCTTGTTTTCTTCCAACTAAAAAGCATCCATGCATGTCTAAGTGCCAATGCTTTGTTAAAAAAAGTTCTTAGTAACTAGGATCAGAAATGCAAAGAACATATTCAGATTCAACTAAAGGTTTGGATAAGATAATAAACCATTGTTGGGTCCTTTTTTATTACATCGCAGGATTATGTTAACATCACTGACACACCATGTTGCTCTGTGCCAGGCAATGCATGGTGCCCCTCTTTATATTGCAGAGACTTCTCCATCACAAATTCGTGGAACATTGATATCTTTAAAGGAGCTGTTTATTGTATTAGGAATACTGGTAACTATCTCCTTCCAAATGTACACTTTTCAGTGTACCCATTTGATCCTGTTGACTAATAATACAATATTTTGCAGTTTGGATACCTCGTAGGGAGTCTTGAGATTGATGTAGTAGGAGGATGGCGTTACATGTTTGGTTTTAGTGCTCCGCTGGCAGCAATAATGGCTGTTGGTATGTGGACTTTACCGTCTTCACCGAGATGGCTTCTTCTCAGGGCAGTCCAAGGAAAGGGGTCTGTTGAAAATAACAAAAAAAAGGCAATCCAGGCACTGAGATCACTGAAGGGCCATTCAAGAAGTGACAGGGTCTTGGCAGATGAAAATGAAATTGATGATACCCTTGCCTCTATTAAGGCTGCTTATGCAGAACAAGTATCTGAAGGGAACATTTGGGAGATATTTGAGGGAGCTAGCTTGAAGGCCTTCATCATAGGAGGGGGGCTGGTTCTCTTCCAGCAGGTCTTTGCCCTCATCAGCTCACTTATTAGCAGCACAACCGAATATACAATCTGACCATGCTTTGATTATCCTTTTAAACTTGGAATTCTCTGCCCTATTAATTGAGTGAAAGTTTATATCCATATTACCTACATAAGCTAGTTTTAGTTATTTTGTCAGAGTCTACCTGGTAGAAAAAGATAACGAATTGTCTATTTATTTAATGCTGGTGTCAGCCTTTCTTGATTTTCAGTAGTTGATTAATGTTAGTCCCTTTTCCATGCTTATGGAATTGAATCACTTAAGCACTGATATTAAGTAAACTAAACTCTTATTTCACAGATAACAGGCCAGCCAAGTGTTTTATACTATGCAACTTCCATTCTTCAGGTACCTCTGCTTTGCTTGGAATTATCCAATGCTTTATTTTGATATGAGAACAAACATAAGTAATAATATTGTTCCAAATTGCTGTGTTGCCCCGGTGCATACAATTTAATTTCTCCACATCTATCTTCAACAGACTGCTGGGTTTGCAGCTGCATCTGATGCTGCCCGAGTGTCAATTTTGATTGGGTTATTCAAGGTAACGCTACAAAGTTATCTTTAGTGAATTATATCAGCTTTATATCTGGGTGGTATGTAGGAATGTAAAAGGCTTACACTTCTATTTTTGAACTCCTGTATAATAAATAGTTCTATTCTTTGCAGTTGCTGATGACAGGTGTTGCAGTATTTAAAGTTGACGATATTGGAAGGCGGCCACTATTGATAGGAGGGGTTGGTGGAATTGTGAGTAATTCTTACAAACCCGTTTAAGTTCTATGGATGCATGGAAAGTGCCATTATCACCTTCCCACCTATTTGAACTCATACAGTCATAATCTTACTTGATGTAGATACTTGAGATTGGACTCATAAAAACCATGTTGTTCATGTTTCATCAAACATGTGAACAACATTATATGTATAATTATGTTCTGAATAAATTGTGCTTATGCTTTCTATACCCTGGAAATGCAGGCTGTTTCACTGTTCCTACTAGCAGCTTACTACAAGATTCTGAACAGCTTCCCTTTTGTTGCTGTTGGTGCTTTACTTCTATACGTTGGTTCTTATCAGGTTAGTGCTTTACTTTCTGTAGGAACGGTCTATGAGTTGTGCAGGCAATTTAGATTGTCCTTCTGTTTTCAGGTGTCGTTTGGTCCAATAAGTTGGCTAATGGTCTCTGAGATCTTCCCACTCCGAACAAGAGGACGTGGGATCAGCCTTGCAGTACTTACAAATTTCGGCTCAAATGCATTGGTCACATTTGCGTTTTCACCCCTGCAGGTACGTCTCCCCCAATTGTTATCACCTCACGTATATTTCTTTATCTGAAAACCTTACGTATATTTCATTAACTAAAAACCTCACATGTTTTTTGTCTATTTAAGTGCATACCCTATCAAGTTCATGTGCTAATCCCTAATCTAGCTCAGCCTACAAAAGCAGTGGGTTTTTAGTCCTCCTTTGTCCAAAAATCAGCCTTTTCTTCGATTTAGAATCTGAACTTAGTGTATTTTGGCGGTGTTTCAAGTACTGCCGTTTTCCTGCCTTCAAATAGATGAACAAAGTAAAATAAACTCTTTTGCCGGCAATCCACGCCTTATTTGTTGCAGGAATACCTTGGACCAGCCAATATGTTCCTCCTATTTGGAGCTATATCGTTGCTCTCCCTCGTGTTTGTCATCCTCAATGTTCCAGAGACTAAAGGACTCACATTGGAGGAAATCGAATCCAAGATCCTGAAGTAAGATGCCGAGGCTCTACTGCAAATTAAACAGCAAGTTCACGCGGTGCTTCGGTTGTTGTATGTTCGTCAGATAAGCTTGGTACGTCTCGTTGTAAATTCGTTCCGTTAAATTTTCTCTCGTGTAATCACAATATCATTGTACATGTCGCACTACCAATCCTGACTCCACTCCTGCTGTGCTGTCCACATACTTGTGTTTATTTACACGGGTTTACAAAACTGGTCGGCGGTTAGACACCCTGGTTTCTTCTAACCGTATACTGGTGACCGGTAGTAACGGCGAAAATTGCGGTAACCGGCCGGATACCGCGGTTTTAGGGATCCCTGGTTTACACCTGTAATTGCATGTGATCATGTCGCTGTTAGTTCAGATGGATGAATGAGGATATTTCTCAATCGCTGACATCTATTTTCTCAAGAAGGCCCAGAATACGACTGCTGGTATAGAAGTGGCCAAACAAGTTGGAACCTGTCGCTCAGGAAGCGTTAAATGTTAGACTAATTTAGCATGGTCGGACCAAGCTAATGTCACGATCAACGAATTAATCAAACAAAATGCAGACAAAGACGCTGCCTTTATCATTGTCCCCACTAGCATTGAACTAAACCGCAGATATCTTCATAAGTTCTTATAGTATTTTGACGTAGGTAGTTACTTAGGTTCGTTTACTTTGTGGGACTAGACGAGACGATTTTATTTTAAAGGGTGTTTGGTCGAGAGGTAAGTGGTATGTGATGGACCCTAAAGAAAAATATTTTTCTCAAAATAGTTGAATGCCTATACGGATTAAAATATCATTATAATATTTAAAAAATATATACACATAAATACATAATTAAATTTGATTGTAAAATGATAGGGAGGAAGAAAATACTTACTAAATACCATCATGATTTTCCATAGTCTATTATTCGGCATAACATTTCGGAATGAGATAGGAAATTTTGAATTTAGACACACGAACGGGCAAATTTGTGGCTCTATATATCAGTAAAAAAAGAAAAAAATAGGATATAAACTCAATTTTTTAAGGAGCAGAGATTCGGAATGAGCTTGACAAAAAAAACAAGTGGATGAACTGTCTCACCTTGCGTGTGTGGGCGAGGTGAGCTCATGTGGGCTCCAGTGACAGAGATGGACCTGAGTGATGGCTCTAGACCTTGAGCAATGGTGGGGCTGCCGTGGCCAATGGTGGAGCTCAAGAGTCTGTTTGGATGCCTGGATATCTAGGGCTGAAATGATCATATCTTAATTTTCTGGCTGTTTGTTTAGATGGCAGACAGGACTGGGTTAGGATAGAAATGGAATATACTTTAAAGATACTGGATGAAGCGAGCCCAAAAAAATTGCTGGATAACGCTGCCCGTGACCTCGCTGCAGCGCGCCTGCGCCCACGTGAAGTCTGCTCACCTCCCCTCTTTTCTTTCCCTGTTTTCCCCTCACCTCTCCACAAGCAGCATGACCTCTCCGCGGTTCGTCGCCGGTTTGTCTCTAGATTTGCCAGTGAAGAACCACGTGAAGTCTGCTGCTGCTCGTCGGTTCGTCGCCGGCTGCTCTCCGCGACCGCGCCGCCTGCTCGTCGCGACCGCGCCTCTAGGCAGTGACGCGCCTATAGCCAACGCCATCCCGACGAGCCTCCATCGCCCGGACAGCCAACCCCCAGATCCAGCGATGTAGTGTTGAACAGCCATGTGCATGACTGAGTTGTTCTAAAGGATGCCAATTAAAAGCTCTACCGTGAGGATAAAGTATACATACACAGTTTAAGATGTCATGACTAGAGTTTCTGCCAAACATCTCCTTATCACATAGATGATTGTGTTTGCCATTGGTTTATATATATTCTATAAATTTATATTAGACCTTTAAATTAAGTTTGTACCTTGTTGGTTCTAGTAAACAGAACTTCTCTTTATGCTCTAGTTGGTCCTAATATTTATTTGTTTGTTATCAAAAATTCTGATGCGAGATGATGCTTTCCATGCTGGGATGAGCCTGCATTTGAGCTGTTTAACATGCTACATTTTTGTTTCCTTTTGAGTTTTCTAGATATCAAACAGGAGCATACAGTAATACAAGAAAATTCATTTTACACAGGTCTAAGCTCCATATATGCTCATGATCCTTGCTCTTTAGAATTATGAATGTCTAAGATGCAATATCTAGAAAACACTTTTTTATCTCTTGTGATTAACTGTAACAGCCACACAGGGGTAAACTTACCCATTTCAAGAAAAGAGGTCACCACATACACATATTCATCCAATTCATCAAACCAAACAAAAAATTGGATCATTTCATCCGCTCTTCATCCCGTCAACCAAATAAAAAAATGGATCATCCGATACATCCAACTAAACGAGAAGATTGGATCATTCCATCCACAAATCCATGGATATCCTCGAACCAAACGGACCCCAAGTGATGGTATGGCCAGCTCAGCTAATTGTAGGGCATGTTAGGTGGCAGTGGATGAGCTTAGCCGATAGCAGGGTAGAATCAAGTGGGGAGGTTCGAGTAACGGTGTGGTAAGCTTGGATAACTGTGACTGACGTGATAGGCAGCTGGACAAAGCTCAAACAGAACTCAGACATTATATGCTGACGAAATGACTACACAAATAAGTATTCTTCTATCTCTATAACCAAATAAAAAACAAAACTTATCTCATCTACCAAATAAAATATAAAATCACTCTCTCTCGTAAAACCGAAATGGTTCCATCCCATCCCAACATATTTTTAAACTAAACGGAACCCTTAAGTCTTCGTCACGAGACAGATTTACCTTACGTGCTTGATATTTTGACCCACATGCTACGTTTCTTTTCTTTCCTTGAGCTTTCATGGTTGACTGATGCTTGTGATTCTAGAATCGAACTTGAGCTTTCATGGTTGACTGATGCTTGTGATTCTAGAATCGAACTATTGAAGGCAGTAGATGCGATGCAACATCAAACGACTGACCAAATGCCGAACTTCATAGGATGGACGATGGAAGAGGAAGAAGCATTCAGAATCCAATCAACTGAAGATCTTTCAGAGACAAGCAAGGAAACACGATATAAAATGCCTGTGCCGACCTGAATGCAACCTACCAATCTACCATTGGCCATGGCTGGTTGACCTATCTGCTGCTAGCTCACACTCACAGGATTGCGACTGAAGTGACGCCATTTTTTTTTCTTCGCAGGACAAGCAGGTCTGAAACTCTGAGATGACTGACCACCGGTGCAGGACAGAGCAACAGCAGCACGAATTTAAAAAGACAATAATCTATTTTTATTCTAAATTACATTTTAGTGATTTTTTAAAAAAATTATAAACTATGTCTATGTCGACTGTTGGTGCTCTGTTAACAAACTAATCGTCAAAACACATAACATCTCAACTGAATGTTCGACGAGAACGGAGAAGAGACTCTTATCATCAAAACAAAAGCCCTCGATGATAGAAGTCATATCACAATTTTAATTGTTGATGTGACTCATGTTACATATTATCTAGTTTTATTATAATTTTAAATAAAGATAGATTATTTAGGAAAACGGAGCAGCACGAGTCCAACAACCGCAGGCTGCAGAATAAATTCGTCTTCTGCCACTCTGCTCTACATGCATTGTTTGACCGGCATGCCTGCTTCACTGTCGCTGCCATGGGCCTCACGTGCTTCTGTCCTTCATCGATCCATTCACTGATCACTACAGTCTCATCTCCCCTTGATCCGATCAGCTTTCGACGCTCCGGATCTCATCCTGTACGCAGGAGACATCATTTGTTTCAGAAACTTCAGATTTCTTTGCTACTCCGGACCAAAAAAAATACAGATCCAGTAACACAGTTGAAACCTGGAATTTCCCCAGCGCTGGTACTTGGTCCCATGCGAAATTTATTCTCTGCGATTTCAATCAAACTGAAAAAACTCGCGCAACAAACAAACAAATCATTTTCAGAATGTAAAATTCCTGCTACACTTGCGTTCGTGAAGTGGTACCACGTACATACGGAGAAGATTGACTTTGATCAGCTAGGTGACGATAATGATTTGGATGTAAGCACGGGCAAAACTGGCCTGGGTACATTGGGCTTCAGCCCTAGGTCTCAAAAAATTGTCTTATAGTATTCTTATATTTTTTAGAATTTTTAAATTGTAATGGGTCCAGCTCTACTCTTGGACCTAGCCTGTCTAGGGCTGAGGCTAGGCCTCATTCTCCTTCCCTCCCGTCGATTGGCCCATCTTTTCTAGCGCGCTCGCAAGGCCCAACTTCCAATCCAAAACTCCCAGCTGGCCAGCTATGAAACCCAGCAGTCTAATTCTCTAGTCAGCCCAGCCCGTGACCCGATGCGCCGCACTTCCAGTCTGTGTCCACCGACGTCGCCGGCCGCCCCACGCC
>KE373301.1:718611-729072 GCA_000418225.1 Zizania latifolia | reverse complement strand
GCGACACCGGCGGTTCGCCGAGGAGGTGGAGGAATGGGAGTTAGAGTACGGGCCGCACAGGATCAGCTGCAAGGACCTGCACCGGGCGACCAAGGGCTTCCGCGACGTCATCGGCGCCGGAGGCTTCGGCCGCGTGTACCACGGCGTGCTCCCGAGGTCCGGCGCCGAGGTCGCCGTCAAGAAGGTGTCGCACGACTCGCAGCAGGGGCTACGGGAGTTCGTGGCGGAGATCGCGAGCATGAGCCGACTGCGCCACCGCAACCTGGTGCAGTTGCTCGGCTACTGCCGACGGCGCGGCGAGCTGGTGCTCGTCTACGACTACATGGCGAACGGCAGCCTCGACAAGCACCTGTTCGGCGGCGGCGGCAGCCAGCCGCCGGCGTTGAGCTGGGAGCAGCGCGCCAAGATCGTCAGGGGGGTCGCCGCCGGGCTGCTGTACCTGCACGAGGGGTGGGAGCAGGTGGTGGTGCACCGGGACATCAAGGCCAGCAACGTGCTCCTCGACGACGACATGAACGGCAAGCTCAGCGACTTCGGCCTCGCGCGGCTCTACGACCACGGCACCAACCCGCAGACCACGCGCGTCGTCGGCACCCTCGGCTACCTCGCGCCCGAGTTGAGCAAGACCGGCAAGGCCACCACGAGCACCGACGTCTTCGCCTTCGGCGCCTTCTTGCTCGAGGTGGCTTGTGGCCGGAGGCCGATTGAGTTTAACGGTGCCGACTCGCCGGGGCTCGTCGATGTCGTCCTCGAGTACTGGAAGTCCGGCAAAATTAAGGAGGCCAGGGACCCAAGGATCGGCAAGTGCGACAAGTGCGACGAGGACGACCTCGAGCTCGTCCTCAAGATCGGGCTGCTGTGCTCGCACCCTGACCCCCGGCGCCGGCCGAGCATGAGGCAGGTGGTGCAGATCTTGGAAGGCGCCGCGCCGGTGCCGGAGACGTTGCCGGAAGATCTAGCAAGCAGCGGGAGACTGTTCTACAGCGAGTCGTTCGACGAGTTTGTCACAATGTTTCCTTCGACTTCGGAGATCAGCACGGCGACGACGCAGCCGTCGTCTTCGCAGTCCACCGACGAGCAACGACCGGTCGTACTCAGCTGAGCAGTACCAATTTTCTGAAGCCAACTGGCTATTGGGAGTTTTTTTGGGTGCTAATGTGTATATGATGGTTGATGCCTGTCAGATAGTCAGTAAGCGAATACTTGCAGGATTAGGTGTTTGTTTGGAGTTAACATAGGATACTGTCAAACATTTCTAGAGATGATCAGACAGAAGTTTTGATCAAAGAGTAGTACACACTATACCATTCATCTTGGATCATTGTTGCAATTTCAGAAAAAGAACACTGCAAGAAGGCAAGAACAACTGTGAGAAGTTTGCACGAAAACAGTGGGGAAAAATGAAAACCAATATTTGCAGTAGAATTGCCCCCTTTCTTGAGGGCGGTTTCCCGTTGAGTAAATTCAGAATTTGTAGGGTGTTGTTGATCCTGTCATGCAGCAAGCATATAATATGACATATTAGCAACTTGCTCAAAAGGAACTGAAGATATGGCGACCTGCCTTTCATCACAGGAAAAAGACCTTGAGATCCTAAAAATGAGGACAAACAACTCGGCTTTTAGAACAAAAACGATTAGCAAGGGTATCCAAAAATATCTTAAGGATCAAAGGAAACAGTTCAGGCCATGGTTCTAAGCATTTTCCCGGTTCCTGCGAGAATCGAACAATTTAATTGAGATTCTTGTGTTCCAAAAAGGGCGTTAGATTGATTGCACAGGATGAGGCAGTAATTGTATAATGTTGACAAGAAATATAGTTTGTCCCCATCCAACGTTAGTTCACATGTTATCAGAGTTAAAACCCACACCACTACTACCTCATTGCAATGACTCCACCTAAGCACATCGTTCTCTTCCTCCATGGAGTTAGTCATCATCTTCCTGCATGCCCTGAGAAGCGCCTCTGATCATTTCATCATCGACTACTGCAAGGATGTTTAGGGTTTTTTATATGGAACTTCAACACCGACTGTAGTCTGTAGATAAACTGGAAGCAGGGGCATAAAGGATTTACCTTCAATGAAGAACTCGAATTCATCGTCACTAGGACCCATTGATGTGATAACGTCGACTGATTGGTTAATCTCTGTCCAATTTGGCTGCTCTGACTGGCCAGAGATCAGTGCAGATCTATCCACAACCCAGTCATCAACTATGTCGATGTTGTCGACTGAGACAGGATCAAATGCTTTTGCCTTGTGCTGTTGCCTATGACAGTTATTAATCAAATCACTCACTATCATCCATTAATTGCCAGCCAATAAAATTCTGTAGCATTTCTATGTAACACAAGGATGTGATTACCTGTGCTGTAGCCGCAGATTGTATTGAACAAAGGTGAGATGATGCATTCGCTGGCGTTCAAAAAGATTCATTCTTTGGTCATGAATTTCTTCAAATGAAATGTGTCTTTGATCATATCCTTTAGCACTGCAGGTTTGACTGAGAATGCGGACTGCTAAACGTGTCAAATTTGGGCAAGCTCCTCCATACGTATACCACCATTCAGCTGCAAAATAAAATCTATAAGTGTCATGTGGGGCCGGCACTTCCAGCGCCGGGCCCAGCCCAAAGAGGGCGCAAGGCCCAGTAAGGCAGGATCAGCCGGCCCATGAAGGAATTAGAGTCCAAGTTATTTAAAGAGTTAGATTTAGTTAAAGAATTAGATCCCTTGTTAGTTAAGATTTGTTAGTTAAGAGTTTGGGTTCTAGTTAGATAAGATTAGATCTATTAGGCACTATAAATATATATGTAAGTCCTTAAGACAGAGGCAGGCAATAAAGAGTATTATTCTGCAATCTCCCTCAATTCTATCTAGTCTCCCTCCGTTCTTCAGAGATAGCGCGACAAGGGGATCCGCCCCGCGCCGGCTACGAGCTACGCAGCCAGGGGCCTCCCGCCCTAGGGGCCGAGGCCCTTGACAATAAGCCTCGCCAAACAACTTTCATCTTAATACATTAGTATCTAAGAATAAACTAAATCAGGAGGGGAGATTAATTATGTCTATCAAAAGGAAGAGTAGTAGTAACACAGCTCTAATTTTGTGAAATGGTGGTAAAAAATCCCAGAAAATGTGTCTCGTGTTTTTTTGGACAACATAATTTGCCGATCAACTCCACCTATGCTGTCTAAACATAGCAGGTCTCAAGCCCTAGTAAAGGAGAAGGGAGAGTCCATTTCCCCTAAACGGTTGTGATAGGCTTAGCGAGTTAACGGTAAACCTACTCTAGCATATACCAACTTGCTTGAGATTGAAAGGCTTTGAAGAAGAAGAAAATAATTTGCCAATCGAGTAAGCTAGCTCACAGCAAAAACTGTATAGTATACTAACCAGGAGGTAAAGTACGCCGGGCTCGGATAGCCATTTGCCTACGAAAATCCCCTGCTGCCTCGCTCCGGTATATGTTGAGCTCCTTTTGGATTTTATCTTGGATTTTCACATCAGAAACCAACCTTTCTATACAGTCTAGCATTCCTGAGAATATCTCATTTGACAATTCACCTCGAACTCCATCAAAAAATAATGGATTCAGGAAAAAACCAGCTAAATGAAGTGGTCGAGGCGCATGCTTGTCCCATCTCCAATCAATAATATCCCAGTAAGTCATGTAGTCACTCTTCCTCACAAGCTCTTTCTTGATTGCTGCTTTGGCTTGGTACAACCCAGCATAAACATACCCCATAGATGGCCTCTTATTGCTACTCACTAACTTAAGAAGATGCACAAGTGGTTCAGTGATGCGAACAACTGCAGCACATGAAGACCAAAATTGTAAACTACCAACAAGATTGCTCACTTCAATCACACCAGGTTTCTTTGGCAGCAAGTGGTGCATCCATTCATCTGAGCTAACCATGGATTGCAAAGCCTCTTTTAGATTGTACATGTTCTTCAGTGTGACAAAGTTCATAGCAGCACGAGTTTCTGCAGGAACTAGCAGATCCTTCCCATGCAGATGCCTTTTCATCAAGTTAAATGCAAGAGCATTGTTATAGATAAATCCCGTGATGGCCTTCGCATTGCATATGATCTCATTGATCGCCCTCACCTTACTGAAACCTTCAAGCATCTCATCGATGCACTGGAAAGTGCATGGAGACCAGAACAATGTTGGAAATGTTTCACCTAGCCTCCTTCCTGCCACCGCATGAATCTCGGAGTTGTTTGTGATTACTTGGAGAACATTTTTCTCGCCAACTTCCTCGACAGCATTCTTCAATAACTCATACAGCGCATCTGGCGACACGACAATGTCAGTTGCATTGACTGACTTCAGAAACATAGTGCCTTCCTGGCAATACACTGAAAGGTTTATCAACGTTCTGCCTTTGTCAGTCGTCCATTCATCAGCCAACAATGTGCAACCTGTCCGGGTCCATGACCCTTTGTAGAACTCCAACTGAGCAGTCACTTCTTCCAGCGAT
The DNA here is from genome assembly GCA_000418225.1 of Zizania latifolia. Classification (NCBI taxonomy): domain Eukaryota; kingdom Viridiplantae; phylum Streptophyta; class Magnoliopsida; order Poales; family Poaceae; genus Zizania; species Zizania latifolia. Next base: position 724,585 of record KE373301.1, on the reverse strand, counting down.
TTCTTCAATATGCAACCACGGAAGTCGTGGTATGAGAATGCTTCAGGCCTCCCTCCAGCCGAAGCAACAGCTTCAAGCATCGGCTGAAAGTACACAGAGTTCACTGCCTCCAGTGGCACACCGGCATCATACAAGAACCTCCCAATTGCCATGTAAACCTGCTCCTTATTTGAGCTGGTCGGGTCAAAATGCCTCCCTTGCGTTGTAGCCGTCTCTAACGCCATGACAGCCTGATTGAAAGGTTGGGTCTGAGGAGCAGGACGAGTAGACTGAAGAGGCTGCTGATTCTGATGAGCAAGGGGAGTAGAGGCGTGCCTCACTGCCATTTTCTTCTTCCTCTTACTACTAGTAACCCCCTTCATCTCCCTGGTTTCTGGTGGCCTCTCTTCAAGTGGCATGGAGCCCAAGTCGAGCACCTCGTTGAGCGGGATCATGTGGATGGGGCTCTCCATCTCGGCGACGACGGCGTCGACCTGGGGAGCGGAGGTGGCCGCCGGGTGGGTAATCCGCCTGATGTCGTCGGCGAGGGATTGCTTGCGCTTCTTCTTGGCGGCGACGGCATTGAGGCTGTTGAGCATGGTCTCCTGCACCTCGCGGGGCACATTGAGGCAGCAGCATGCGTTGCCGGGGCGGCGCGCGAGGTGCTCCTTGAAGCGGTGGATGCCACCACCGAGGAAGTGCTTGTGGCAGTATATGCACTTCAGCCTGACACGACCGGCCGACCGTACCATCATGCAATGCTTCCACGCCGGGTCGTGCTTCTGCGCGCTGATAGGCAGCACCACCTCCGGCCCTGCCGCCGTCTCCGCCTCCGCCTCCGACGACGCCATCTTTGTCACACACCACAAACCGCTTCTGCACCGCATTAGCCATTAGCTCATTACCGCTAGCTGTTACTAGAATTTCTCGACAATGCCGTAGTAATTCCTAGCCAAAATTATAAACTACCAACTGCAAATTCACTCAGATTGACACCAACAAACTTCCATTTGAGCAGTATAACTCGCCCCAAATCAAAAGCTCGAAGACAGAATCACATAACCAAATCAGAAAAAAAAATCAGGTGATTCCCCTCTCGAACAAAGGGTTGAAACGCCTCCCTTGCGACTTGCGAGACGGGGGCACTCGCACCTCTCGCATCAAATCAAATCCCTAGGGAAGTAGTGATCCCCGATTACACCATGACACAATCGCAAAATAAACCAAACCAGCCAACGGCCAAACCAGGGCGAACCAGGGGAAGGAAGAGCAAGATGGGAGAGAGACAACACTCACCCGGCTTTTTTTATGAAGGCGAAGCGGCCGCCCCCAAATCGGAGGACCGGAGCCGGAGGCGAAGCGGATGAGGAGGAGAAAAAACCAGGAGGAGCCTCCACGCAAGTGAGAGAGAGTCAGAGAGAGAGTGGTCAGCCCGGGTGGGAGTGGACCCGGTTCAGTCGGTCGGGTCTCGGGTACTCGGGTGGCCCATTATATTGGAGACGCTGGGTTGGGCACCGGCCCGGACGGTTCTCGCGTAGGGTTGGTTCGGCTTATGTGAGGTTGGGCCGACCCGCTAGGTGGGCCTACCGCCTACCTGGTCGCTCACCCGGTTGGCCCGGCTGATCCGCAGCGAGAACCGGATCTCCCGGTTTCGAGGACGCGAGGTTACGCACCAGTCAGTTTCATTGCATTTCATAAACAGATTCGATCAGAAATAGCAACACAAACACTGCATGATTCGGGAAATAAATTCCTAGGATTTAAATAAAGTAAGGACTTCTGAATCGGATTATTGGAATCACAGTTACTATGATAATCCAACGACTAGAACGAAAGTAGGCAGCGGAGGCAAGTGGCTGATTGATTTCTACACGTCAAAATAATAGTCGATTTTGGCCGCGCCAATTGACCGCTACACTGTATAAGCAGTATATAGCAGGGTGTCATCTTTCACCCCAAAATTTCAGAAGTGGACAAACACGAGAACATGTAAACCAGAAACATTACAGAGACTGGATTTGCGTGAACGTTCCGTCGCCTAAACTACAACATCTAGCAACTATCATCGCCTTCTGAGAAGGATGGGTACTGCAGTAAATACCTCCACACAGACACCAAGCAGGCAACAGCAATGGCTCTAGTCAGTAGTCACCATCCGAGAACATGAGTGGAAGAAATACCTTCACAAAAAGACCTTCAGTAGCAGATGGATATGGTTGAAGCAGTATGCATTGTCAGTAGCAGATGGCTATAGTTGAAGGCTTACAGCAGTATGAAATGTCAGTAGCAGATGGCTTTAGTAGTTTAGCTGAGCCCAAGTTCCTTCTTCAGCTTCTCGAGAGCAGCTTCTATCTCAGATACATTATCATCAAAGCTACTTCTTGATGTATAATCATCTTGCTCCTTTTTGCCTCTTTCTCCAGACTGGGTGTATGGATAATTTGCCCTATCTTCTGCATCACTTGAGCCGTCGATCTTGAGTTCGTTCTCCAGAAACTCAACAAATTCTTCACCGATAGCCTGATTGAGCAGAATGTAATAGAGTTAAATGGAGATTACCAATTACCATAGGGATGATCAGAAATTGCAGTAATTATGTACTATTGCTAAGTGCTCAATCCCAACAGGTGAAGCTTAGAAGTTAGAACAATAGGGTGGAACAACGAGAACTTACTGCCAACTCTTCCCACAGGCTTTTAGGCTTCTGTTCTGAACTCAGCCCAGCTTCCCAGTTCTGAAATTCTGCTTGAAAATCTTTTAGGAAATCCCCTGCAGAACCGCAACACGGTAGTGTCAACAAATGTTCAACTATAACTACACATCTTATATTTCCACATAACCATCTAAAGAAGTTTCAGAGAATAAGAACTACAACGGGATCGAAATTATCAGTTGTTCCATATCAGAAAACTGTAAAGGGATTTCGCTTGAAACCTCAGTTTACTCACTAGCATGGAATTATCAGCCCCAGAAACTATAATACAGATCACTAATGCAGAAGAAAATGTATTCCCGTACCGAAGCCATAGAATTCCTCTTGTTCATCGGCTGACGTAGTGCTCTTCCCGTAGGACCTCGACGAATCTGGATTGCTGCTCGCGTACTTGGACCGGCTCTCTGAATTCATGAGCGTGTTGTACGCATGCTTGATCCGCAGAAATTTCTCCTGCGCATTAGCCTACAATTGAGGAGAACAGCAACCGCAGAAATTAGAGATCTCCGAGGTGGTATTAACACCAAAGCTACCATTGCTTGATCCTCCTAGGAATCAGAGAAGAGAAGGGAAACACAACGAGACAATGAGGCTTGGAGCGGCAGTTGGCAGTTGGCACGCACCTCCTTATTGACGTCCGGATGGTATTTGAGCGCGAGCCGCCGGTACGCGCGCTTGATCTCGTCGGGCGCCGCCGACGGTGACACGCCGAGCACCTCGTGGGGGGACTCCCCTTGCCCGCCCCTGCCCGCGCCGACACGGGCCCTCACGTTTGCCCGCCGACGGCGAGGCGCGGACGCGGGCGCAGGAGAGGACAGGCGCTTGGAGGCGCCGGAGCAAAACGAAGCTACGTTGCGGAGGACGAGAGGAGGCGGCGGCGGGAGGTGCCGGGTGCGGAGAGGAAGAGGGCGACGCGGAGTAGCTGCCTGCAGCTGCAGCGCCATGGCTGGCGCAGCGCGACCGGAGGTGGATGGTGTTGGCGTGTTGCTGGCTCGCCACGAGCCTTCAACTGGAGCGGACAGGATCACAGGATCACCGCTGTTCAGATCATGCGGCGATAATCTGACGGCCATCGTCGACGCTCACAGTACATACAGCGACTCCTAATACATCCTACATCTCCTTTTTAATTAAGAGAAAACTTCAAAATTAAAACCTCGTCGAAGAGATTTATAAATTTGTAAGTTTTAATCTTCATATTTTAAGACCATCACAAATTACAAAAGAACCTCATACAACGCTCCAAACGCTCCAGATGAAAATGCTGGGCATATCAGCAGAGTGAAACTGTAGGAGCTTAAGGTTAAGACTAGAGTTGCATAAGTGAAGAACCAAGCACTCCCTACAAGTTTAGGAAGATGGTCAAGGGCCTAGCAGCAATCTGAATCTTCTTTGGGAGGTGGTCTTGATGCTGCCCATGCGCGAAGCGGCGGCTCAAACATCTTCCCTGCAACATCCGGTGGCAGTTGTTGGGGTGCATCCTCTCCGGGAAGCACAACGAGACCCTTTTCCCTGAGAGACGATGGCTCGTTGTAGCACTCCTTCCACAGGGAGTCCACAAGCTGTCTCTCCTCGCGGGCGGCATGGAGATCGCCGGCGTCCATTGTGCTGATGCCTTCGATTCGGCTCTTGAGCACTTCTTTCAGCTTGTCTTGGTCAGGTAGTGTGTTTCCAGCACTGAATGTCTTGTCCTGTGCCAGCTCGAGAAGACCACCTAACGCAGCCTCCCGAACTCCAGAATCATCACTGGATGCCAGGTGTATCATCAGCTTTGGAAGACCAAGCTCTGTAGCGACATTCCTGTCCGCCCTGTTGTCGTGCAGCAAGTACTGTATGAGATGCAGAGCTTTCCTGGAATGATACAACAGAACGGTTATGAATATTGCAGAGTTGCATTTCCATAATTTAACTAGCAGCAAAAAATCTGACCAAAAATATTTCGGTAATAGCTCAACCAAATCATGACTTCACGTATTGGGAAAAAATTGTGAACTCTAATATAAGAGCAAAGGTAACAAGCAAATGCTCGCTAGGCACTTCATCCTACTACAATTATAGATCTAATCTAATAAAGCCTCACATCTCACATGGTCCTACTGTTCAACAAGATACCATAAAGTTAATAAAAAATGTCTTGTACAATGTTGGATCCTAGCCACCCTGAACATCATACAACATACCTCTGAAGTATAGCATCATCCGAATCAAGCGCATCTTTCAGTGCAGCATAGTCATTTCCTAGGCGGAATGCAGCAACTCCTGGCTGGTTATGGCGAATTAGAGCTACAAGGCAATGGTCACAACCTCTAACTAGATGTGTAATAGAACCAGTTATGTTTCAATCATCGTGAAACACCATGTTTGTACCATTATAGAAGAAATGACTTACATGAAATTGCTCCTAGAGCTTTTGTGCGTGAATTTGTGCTTGGATCTGAACTGAAATTCATCAACAGTGGCTCCAGGCCATTAGATTCCATGACCAGTTGCTGGCTCTTGGGGTTATTTTGCACAATTTTACTCACGACTTCTGCTGCCTTTGCCCGGATGCCAGCATGTGAATTTTTCAAGTAACCAAGTAAAGGATCCAATCCACCAATAGAACGTAGATCTGTTGGAGTAATTGAACAAAAATGTTAAAATTCTTCACAACCAATGCAAAAACAACTTTTATAAATGCAGAAATCATTAGTAACCATGATTCTTACCATTTGCCATGTCAATGGATTCAACATGCTCCTGTAACTCATCCAACATATCTGAAAGCAAAGTTGGTAAATTTTTAGTGAGCGAAACTGTAAAAATCCATCAAGCCTGATTCTAAGGAGGGTTTTCTTAGGACAATGTTGAACTTTAAGTATATATCAAATGAATATTGAAAAGTGTCGGAAATTGGCATATAAAAAACTGCTTTGTCTATAAAGGGACCCTTCATATAAGCATCAGCAACTAAAAATTTGTATACTCGTATGTCACTATGAAGCACTAAAGCACATCAGATTTGTCCAGTTATTGCATCTGACAGGGGACTGGCTATGTGAATAATAAGCATAGATAATGAATATAGGAGTACATACACAAGGTACAAAAATCACTTAAGGAAAACTACTAGCCATGATTGTTGTAAAGTTTCTTCGGCTATAGTGTTTCCACACTCCTATCCCACAAATGAAACGGGTTGTATAAATATGTGGCTGCTCTCTAGTTACTAGAAGTGTCCAGTAAATCATCAAAAAGTGCAGAATATGTATGTATGTATGTATGTATGTACGTATGTATGTA
>KE373301.1:688959-718526 GCA_000418225.1 Zizania latifolia | reverse complement strand
TGTATGTATGTATGTATGTATGTATGTATGTATTTGATATTGCTTTTATTTGTTGTTCAGGTGAACACTGAATTGTCATATACAAATAAAAGCAATATCAAAAAAATGTAACGCTCCAAACAATACCTTCAATGTTCTCCGGAGTAACACCATGAGACCGTAGTACATCGTCTGGAGTTTTCATCACTTGGGTAATCTCCTTCATCCTCTTAACAACATCTATTGTATTCGCTTGCATTGCCTCCATGAACCATTTCCTGTCCTCCTCACCGCAACCCAAGGAAACTATGAACAACATGAACGTTTTTTGGCATGCAATTGCTCGTAGCAACTCCGCAGAGTGACATCAGTTGCGCAAATTTCACGCTAGAACACAAAAAATGACAGTGTTACTAAAGCAGTGTGTTAACTGGAAACGAGAGAGTATATCACAGATGCCAATACGCCATGTCCCATCCCACACATGGAATTAATGCTAGCGCATGCATATCGTTCAGTAACACAAAAATCATATCTCACTTAGCCTAAATCAAGCTTGTTAATTTCATTCCGGTAGCCATTTCGATTTGGCTTTTGGGATGGAATGCTTCGGTACTGACCAATATCGGTGTACGGTTTTAGGATCTAATAAAATAATATAAATATATTTAAAATATATATTAATATGCTTAGATACGATATATTTGAATATATTAATATCTCAAATATAGTGTATAACTTGAATACAACATAATATATAGTTTAGTATAAGTAATATGTAACGTATATCTAAAAAAAATTTCAAAATACAATTTTATGATTTTTATCCGGAATGGTCGGTATTGACCAGAATAGCCGGTATGTATCGGTATTGATCGATATTAGAAGCGGAATAGTACGTCACTTAATATGTACCGATTTTAGCGATAGAATGGTACATACCAGTCATTTCAGCCAATACCAGAACGGAATTGATAAGCTTAGCCTAAATGCTAGATCCAGCGTCCCTAGAAGAATTCCAATCTCACGGCTCCACCAGAACAACCCTAGCTTAATCAGCTCTTTACTCGAACAGAGCAAAACAGCGGGAGATCTCGACGTGAGCGGGAGCATACCTGAGCGCGCGCGGCGGATTGGTGCCGTCGCCATGAACGAGGCTCCACTTGAGCAGGCCGTTCCAGTCGGGCCCTCCTCCGTCCTTGGGCATTTCCTCCGCTGCTTGGGCCCTCAACGACCGGGGGGTTTGCGGTGAGTCCAACGGGCGTGACGGGGTGCTTGCTTCAGGCGTCGGCACGCGGCGGCAGGAAAATACGAAACAACAGACCTCCTCCTCTATCGGAGAGAGAGGTCTCATCTCCTCTTGTCAGAGGTGGCGTCGTCGAGAGGGACGGGGAACGCAGCGGCGGAGTCCGGACTCCGGAATGTTCCCGAACCTGCGCGCTGCGCCGCGCCTCGACGCCGCCTCGGTTGGAAAAGCTTATTGGGCCTGGCCGTCTCATATCACTAGGCCGCCTTTAGGCCCACATGGACCAATACCTTTTTTTTGGTGAGCCGAACTTACCAAATACAGTAGGCCCATTAATCAAGTTAATACATTCGGGCCCAAACCCAAAATGGATCGATTGCTCTTTTGCTCTAGACTGAGTGTATTTGTATTTTTATTCCATGCTACTTTATACTAACTGGATCTAGAACTTACGTATCATCTATACGGATAAGATAAAAAACATAAAGTTCATCAACTTATGTGAAACATAAAGCATGTAGAGCAAAAGTATAAATCCCCGGACTGGATCGAGTCGTGTTCACTTTTTTTTTGCAAATATTGTTGGGCCTCTCTTTCCTTAGTGTGGTTTTTTAGGCTGCAATGCATCGGATCCGTGTTGGTCTCGGCCGATGTTTCGCGACCATTTCACAGCTTGGCTACGCGCGCCGAGCGACGAAAACAAGCTTGTCCTTTTAACGCTTTTGATGCGATTTCACCACGAAAAAAACAGCGAAGCGTCCAGAGAAATCGGCACTTCACAGCTGCCAAACATTTGTCGCGGATGAACGAGCGAGCCAAGAAATCGAAGGTGCCGACCTTTCACACACATCACAGGATAAAAGGTAGCACGAGCAAAAGCCCAATTTCAGTTCAGGAACAGATTGTTTTCTTCTTGAAACTTGCAATAACATGTGCATGAAAACATATATTTTTCCTACTAGTTAACAGGATCAGACACGCAGGGTGGCACATACAAATAGTCAAATACAACTTCTGTTACAGAAGCAGAACAGCAAATGCACATCCATCTTGCTCTCCCCCAAAAAAACCTACTACTGGTAGGCGGTAGCCACTGGTGAAGAACTACACGGAGACTGCGGCACGGAGGAGGCTAGCTGCAGGCAGCATGCATGAAGCCGCGTCGCCGTCGACGACGCTCGAGCGAGGAATAAGGGCGCAGCCGCAGCAGCACCTACGCGCAGCTGGAGGCCTGCCTCCCCGGCGGCGCGAGCACGAACAGGGACTCGAGGTCCGGCGGCAGGAAGTACCCGCCCTTGGACGGCTCCCGCCGCTCCTTCCCCAGCTCCGGCTGCGCCACCGCCCTCTTCCTCGGCGGCGCCGGGCACGGCGGCACCACCGGGATGCGGCACCCCTCCCTCCTCGGCGTCTCCCATCCCTGCAGCAGCTCCTCCGCCGCCGCGCCGCCGACGCGCCCCATCTCAGCCTCCATTAACTCCTCTCCTCTGAGAAAACCAAAGCAAGATTTGAATGTGGAGAGAGCTACGCGAGAACAGAGCAAGCAACCACGCTGAGCAAGGCGAGGAGGTCGGGCTAATATAGTACAGATGCTGCTGCTGCTGAACTGGTGATGCGACAAACAAGCGGGGAGAAGTGGAGTCCAGCGGCGCTGCGGTGGCGGGACGGGCATGGGGACGTACTCGTGGTTCGAATGACTGGTGGGCCCAGTTTCAGGTGGGTCCCACGTGTCTGTGGGAAGGAACGGGACCGAGCTGGTGGGATGGTTGGGAGAGTTACGTGGCACCGGCTCGCGAATGCGCGGGAACTGCGTCGGTCGAAATGTGGCGGAATGGTCTAGAGCTCCGCGGCGGATTCTCTGTGCCACGCCGCAGGTGAGCTATCAGCTTCAGTGCCCTGCCCTGCCACTGCAGTGGACGTCTGGACTCGGAGCTTCTTTTACTGAAACTGAACAGTTCAGCTGCTGTATGCCAGTTCAATTCAAAACAAAAAAAAAAAACTGGGCAGCTATTTTTCAGACACACCAATAACAGTCTGTGTCTTCTATGCAAATGTTAGAAACTCTGACTTTATGTTTCTTGAAAAAAACTATGAGAGCTCTTTGGATTGAATCAATTTTGGAGGAAACGTGAAGGGTTTAAATTCTTGGGAAATTTTCCTGTGGAGCACTTTGGGATTGGGGCAAAGGAATTGGATTAAAAAATTCATATGGATTGATTTCATAAAACCTTATTAAGACAAATTTTAAGATACATCGAATTAATAATGACAGTTTATTTTTATAGATCTAACGCTTACGATTAAAAGAAGTCAACATCTTATTTTCTACAAGATAATAGATCATCATGATCTAATTGTCATGACTAAAAGAAGTCGACCTATTATCTCTTAGAAAGTTAGGTCACATTTTTTCTAACTAATGATTAAGATTAATTTTAAAGAGATAAGAGATGTACCATAAAAACGTCTGTAGGAATTGAAAAACCTTACTCCATAGAAATAAAAAACATGAGCTTATACCTTTATTAATGACGGACAAGTCTCCCGTCACTCTTATCACATCAATGATGTAATATCATTAGTGACGGGTGTTTACCGGTCACTAAAGGGTCAACCTTTAGTAACGGGCGGTAATATTCACCCGTCACTAAAAGGAGGCCTATCGGCTCGCCTGCTATGGCCCTTTAGTGACGGGTCGTAATGTCAGCCGTCACTAAAGGGTTCTTTAGTGACGGGTGACATAATCATCCGTCACTAATATTATGGTCATTTTTAAAAAAATAATTATTTTTAGGCTGCATCCTGAATCAAAGCCAGGATTTGGCAGCCAACATATCCAACATTTCAGAGCGCATCATAGATAATTTATCACAGAACACAAATAATTCATCACAGAAAATTCATAACCAAATTAGTATCACATATATTAACTTCTAACTCGTTATCTCGAATAATATGGCTAAAATAAAGTTCTATAAAAGCATTCGATCACTAACTTCTACCTTCTAGCTAACTTCTAACTTCAAGAGGTTGAATAGTGTCTTGAGGAGATTCTCTCTGTCTACCCGTCATAAATTGCTTAAGGCTGTACATGTCTAGTTTTGCAGCCTCTTTTATGGTCACCCTATACTCCTTCTCCCTAAAGAAAATATAATCAATACAAAATACACAATGGTTATCAGTGCAAAAAGTAAGATAGATAGGAAGATATTATACCTCAGGTTTACACCACATACATGACAGCCTCAATTGCATCATCGTTGATGTTGAAATGGAAGGCGCATACTGTGCCAACTTCTAACGCGTTATCTCGAAGAAATTGGCTAAAACCAGTAGATAGGTAGCACCGTTCATCCATGGATTTGTGCATCGCAATTAGGACTGTCTCAGACCCTGCTGCTGTCACTTAAATCTCGGTGTTCTACTGGTATAAGTGAGGTGTGATGTACTTCTCACAGTACTGCCTTAAAAAGTACTATAACAATAAAATTTAAACAAAGCTAGTTAGACAAGGCCAAGCGCATAGATGATCGAGTTAACCACCGATATGTGCATCGGTTTTTTAGTTTTATTAGCACATAAATAGAATATGTAATATATAATGTATAAACCTGGTGATACCCGTTGTTGACTAGATGATTGATCTTTATGAAGCAACTGTCAGGAACATAAATTGGTACTGTAGGGATTCACTTACTAGTGGAAGCACGTTGTCTGGAGGGAATGCCCTGTTAATTACTTGAGATGACATGTCTCTAATTCATGTTATATTTGACAATGATGAAAAAAATACAATACTACTTGCGTAAACCCTAATACTAATAGCTTTCTCTTCATTGAGTTATTCACAAAGCAACATATATATTCACAAAGCAATATATTTACAAAACAACATATTCACTGAGCAACATATTCACAAAGCAACATATATATTTACTAAGCAACATATTCACAAAGCAATATATATATTCACTAAGCAACATATATATTCACAAAACAATATATTCATTAAGCAATATATTCATAAAATAACATATATATTCACTAAGCAACAAATCCCAGCCTTCACGGAGGAGGAGGACGAGGACGAGGAGGTTGAGGAGAACCTTAGAAGGAAGATGCACAAGGCGGCGGTGAGGAGGCTCGGCGACGGAAGAGGAGACCCCGGCAGAGGAGGATGCTATGGGATAGAGACCAATGGAGGAGGCTGCGACGGTGGAAGTGTGGAGCGCGACGGCGGAATGACTGCAGAGGAGAAGGCAAGGCCGCTAGGGTTTAGGGTTCTGCACGATATGAAAGCGTTTTGTTGGCGCCCGCCTATTTATAAATATCATCAGTGACGGGCGATAGTTTCTATCCATTACTAATGATCTAGCCATTAGTGACGGGAAAAAACTACCGCTCGTCACTGGATCAGTAGTGATGGGCGATAGTTGTCGCTCGTTACGCCCATTAGTGATAGGTCATAATTCAACCTGTCATTAATGGGGGTGCCCCCTCTTTAGTGACGGACCAAATTACGATCCGTCACTAATAAGGCAATATCATTGATGGGTCCAAAACGGTTCGTCACTAAAAGTGTATTAGTGACGCGTATCAATTATCTAAAGTTCCGTCACTAAAGACTATTTTTGTGGTAGTATTTTTATCTTCCAATGCATTCTCTCTTTCTCTCTCAGGTCTCTTTTCCACAAACAAGCTTCTTCAAATCTCATGTGTTTTATTTTATATAAAGTATCCGTATCCAACACATATAATACAACATTGCTGTGTATTAGAATCCTTTAGAATTCAATAGGTAGGGTATCTTATCCCTGAGTTTTTAAAATCTTGTGATTCAAATGGATCCTGAAACTCATGCAAAAGTTTGACTTTTTTTTGCTTTGTTGTTAGTTTAACCGTAAGAAAAAACAGTACATTTGACACCTGCGTTAGGCCATCTCCAGTGCTGTTGCAGAACTAACCGAGAGAAGAGAGAAAGGTAGATCGCGCTGGATTATGCACTGTAGCCACCGAACCGAGCTAGAAAATTGGGTTTTTTATTCGCACCAATAGCAAGTGGCCTCTGTCCTCGTGTTGGTACGTCCACCCGACTTTCCTCCATTTTTTGTAACTGTGCGTTGGGTTCTACGTGAAACTCGGTCAGTTCACCCCGCAAGAAACACAAAAGCAAACCGTACTGACCAATGGTGGGACTCATTTTCGTAATTTCGTCGAATGGTTCGAACTTGACACTGGAGATGGCCTTACGTACTCCAACTCTGTCTGGCCAAACACAGCTGACACACCAAATGTCAGTCCAGATTCCTTGTTGCAGGGTATACATGTAGCTTAGTTTAGCTCAGTATTATATCCTAAAATAAATACTAGTTTTATTTCATATTAAATTATTTTAAATTTGATCTATTTTATAAAAAAATATTAACATATACTTATCGAACAGGTAGATTAGATTATAAAAACATATTTCATAATGATCTGATGACACTCGTTTAATAACAAAATTATTATTGTTATTTTCCATACATTTAGTTAAATTATTATGTTTTAAGTATGGAGACAGTTCTTCGAATCCAGAGTCAAACATTGATTTGACTGAGGAAGCTTGGATAGAGTAGAAAACTGGTCTGGAGCATATTTCTTCGTTACGTGGGCCCCATCTCCCCTCTTTTCACTGGCATGCATTGCAAGCTGTGGCAGGCGGCGCGCCACGTGGAGTCCATCCATCGCGTGGGGCAGGAAAAGTGGGTGCCAGCGTGGCGCGGTCGAGAAGCCGTGCCGCGCGCCGCGTTGGTCCTCCTGCCACCGCACCGGCCGAACCGGCGGCGCGTCTCCCTAACAGTAGATGAGACCCACGAGTAAACGACCAAGGTCCGACGGTGACGAGGAGCCATGTGCATTCCAAAATAATTCAAATTTGTACTCGCTTTATTTTTATATTGTAAACTGTTTAACTAATTTTATAGAAATGTATATCAACAAACATAATATCAAGTTAGTTTTATTAAATAATATATATTTTGAAACTCGATGAAGTTAGAGGTTCGTCTTAAAAAAATGAAATGAAAGTATTAATTCATTTGCAGTTCTTATGCTCTAGGAAAATCCAAAGCACCACCAATAAAAGAACAGGTAGGGGCGTCGTGCAGCTGCATGAATGATGGTTAGAGATGGTAATGAATAAAATACCCACGGGTATTATCTGACCATACTTATACGCGACTAATAAAACCCTTATCCATACTCAAACCCGTACCCACTCACGGGTATAAAATCTTTTCCATACACGTATCCGCACAGGTAACGGATACCCATCGAGTATCCATACCTGAGAAAAATACAGTACCAGACTATCAAACGGGTAGATGTGCGCATTAGCACATACTTGGTGAGGAAAGCGTCGTCAACCTAGCGGAAGAGAAGGAAGGAAGCCTAGCGGCGGTGGCGATCTGGGTGGAGGGTGGCACGCTTCCCCCAACAGAAGCGAGCACCATGGTCAACGCCTTTGTGAGCGTTGTCTTGCCGTGGTCGACATGGCCTGATGGTGAGGTTGATGAGTGGCTTGGTGCGCTCGAACTTCCCACTCGTCGCGTGCACCACCAATAGCCTCGAGCGCCTCCCCAAGCTCCTAACAACTGGGCGCATGAGAGGAAAGAGACACGAGAAGAGAGAGGAGGAAAGAGAGAGGCAGAAGGTAGAAGGACCAGCCTCTAGGGAGGAGACGTGAGGTCTAGGAGAGGGGAGTGTGGGGAGAGAGAGGGAAAGGGTTTTAGGTTAGGGTTTGCTTTTTTTGAACTAGGCTTATGAGTTTTATATTTTGGTCTATTAGAAATAGTCAGGTATATGAGTAAACGAATATAAGTATTACAGTTCACTACCTATTCCCGTTTACCCGACAGATATAATTTTTTACTCATTTATATACCCACGGGTACTAATTTTTCCTCATACTCGTCTCCTAATAGAACATTACCCACGAGTAAACAGGTATCGGTACCTATGGACATCCCTAATCGAAAGCACGACATTGTGGTGTTTCTAGTTAGCAAATGCTAATTCTTGGAAGAACTAGAGACAAGGTTTCGCAAAGTTATTAGCCTAAAACCAAGGCCTCCAAAGTCCAAAGTGAGGCACAATTTCCCTTCAATTCAACGCAAAAATCGATTCCCTTCATAAAGGGGCGCACAAGGAACATTGCTAATTAACTCAGTTCATGAAAGATTTTACTATTAGTCAGCACTTGCTTCTTCAGGCTTCCGTTCTACCTTAAACCTTCGCAGATCATATAAATTTCCCTCGAACTAGATCTTGTCGCCTTGGGTCTCAACCAGGACACTTTCTTGAACTTCTCTTTGCAAAATTTGCCAAAACCTGCATTAATGAAAAGATTGACACCGGAGTTTAGCTGGTGCGATGTTAGATGCAAAAACATTAGTATACAGAAGATGAACTGCCGGTCATAACCTGGTATATCCTCATTCTCTAGAAACTTAATTACAAGGCCGCCTCCGCGACGAAGAATGCCATCTTCATCAGGATCAGGCCCAGTGGAGCTCTGGAACTTCTCTAAAGTAGCACTGCAATCTGAATCTTTTGCTTTTACCTTACCAACTGCCAAAGAAAGAGCACGCATGCCCAACTCACATGATAGAGCAGCATCTTTGGTTGTAATCCCTGAAACTACTGGGCACATGTCCGACAATATTACAGAGAATCCCCGTTCCTGTAAAAGAGGGATTAATAAAAAAACAATGGCATTGGTGACTTAATCACAGGACAACATACTTAAGAATCGTTACTTCTACCTTTCTGACCACAAAAAAAAAGAAATTCAGACGATGCAAGTTTGGTATTTGAAATTTTGGATTGATGAGGCCTTGTAATGGTAGTCTAGCAGAGTGGGAATTAAAAGTGAATTCAGCTTGTCTCAATGTTACAACCTTATGGTAATGTTTCCATGTAATATATTCACATCAATCAATTCTTTTGACATTTGTAGACAAAACTGAAAGAGAGAATTTTCTTTTAACATCTGCAGGTAAAACTGAAATTGACATCATATGTTGCAAGTGCCTATATATTCAGGCTCTTAGCTTCTATCATGAATATCAACAAACATAGTGTTCAATACCTTGTATATTTGAAAGAGAGGTGTTTCTTTTGGGTACTCGTTTGCCTGTTGGCTATTGATGGGTTTCCTGTCAAACATTATGCACATTTCACATTTGTGTAAATTAACACCAATAACCCTGGGTCTGAACCTTTCAAGAATATTTTGCTTTGCAAAGAGACTATTCATGAATTGCATGCTCATGCAGATACATAAGGAATTCTATTTCAGTATTAAGATTTCACACATTAGAGCCAGTTGAGTTAGATCGCAGGCTCAGATGAAATGAACCTAATTTGTCTAATCTGAGCAAGTTCCTGATTTCATATAATTCCTTGATCTAGCAATTAGCATCCAGACTAAGACAGGGAAATCGAACCTGAACATTATCATGACCACTAGCAAGCTATCATTCCTTGATAAAAGCTACACCATTCTATCATGACCACTAGCAAGCTAACGAACCTGTGGCGACATTGCCCGAGCTTGTTGCTTCATCAGAGCCATCACGTCGGCACAAACTGTCCGGACCCTCGAGTCACAGTGCGCAGAGGGGACCTTCACCTTCTGCTCTGCAACAACCGAGCACCGAATCAGACCAACCATTTCGTTGGCAAATCAACCTCACTGACGAACGGAATTCGACCACCACTGACCTTGACATCGACGCCGACGATCACGCCGCCCTTCTCGAGCGGACCCAGGTTCTGGCACGCCACCTACACGCACCACAGTGCTAGCTTGTAACAAACGAGAGGGGAGAAGGACGTACGAGACAAGGAGTCATCTACCGAGAATGCGCAGAGCAGAGGGGGAGGAGAGGCTGCGTCACCTGAAGCCACGCGCCGGGGGCACAGCCGAGGTCGAGGACGGTGGCGCCGGGGGCGATGAGCTTGTGCTGCTTCTGTATCTGGATCAGCTGTGCGACGGCAGAGCAAGCAGCCCGCGTGAGACGGGAACAGGTGGTGGGCCATACGAGCGCGGGGAGAGGAAGGCGCTGACCTTGAAGGCGGAGCGGGCGACGTAGCCGAGGCGCTGCGCCTCGCGGTAGAAGAAGTCGGCGGTGCCACCCGAGCCGCTCATGCTTGCTCCGGCGGTGACGGTGGCGAAGGCGAAGGGGATTACTAGGGTTTTAGGCCGTCTTCCCCGACACGCTGGTGTACCGGCCCGGCCTACAAGCCAACCCAAGCAGTTGTTGTTATTGGGCCGGACAAGACGAGCAAATGCGACGTGGCCACCTTCCCCGCCGCGCTCTCTCTTGGCACTGGCAGTTGGCGTGCGCCACCTACCCTCGACTCGCCGCGCCCTTCTCGACGCATCCCAAATCCTACTCGTCCCCTTCCTTCCTCGCTCCGTCTCTGGGGAAGCCTCCAAGCTCTGCGCCACACTGACCAGTACCATGGCGGACTCGAGCGCGCCTCGCCCCACCGTCCTCGTCACCGGCGCCGGCGGCCGCACAGGTGGGTACCCTCCCAATCGCATCCGATAGAGTAATGGGTCGCGCGCCTGTGTACTGTTCTCTGTGTGTTGGAGCAAACCAGATATCCGCGGAATTCTGCTGTCGTGCAATGATCGTTCGGTTTTGTTATTTGATAGGGGATTCTGGAAATTTTGATCTGAATGGCACTCGCCTTTAACTTGGGATCCATGTAATGTATTGCAGTGTTCTCTAGGATGAGAGACTCTGTATGCCATGGCTGCTAGTAATACGTTGGAAATTGTAGGGTTAATTAATTCTCCCAATATGATTATATAGGTCATGTTTGGAGAGCTTAAGATTCTAAAAACGACTAGTGAGTATACTGATAAGAATCTGGAGAAGTTGAATTTCTCTAGCTTCTAGATACTAGTTTACTTTTAGTCTTTTAGATTCTGCAGCTATTTAGTTTCACGGTCTGAAACAATAATCTAGACTGTTTAGGGAGCTATAGACGGTTTGAGGAGCTATCAGCTATAGATTCTAAGAATACTTGTAGTTGTCAAAATCTTCCCTAATCAGGGCCTATATGAGTGAGTGCATGGGAATTTCTGCAACTTTATGCATGTGTACTGACTGCTCTGTGGTCTGTAATCTGTAGTCTGTACTAACCCTCAAGCTTGTAACTTAGGCAACATTGTCTACAATAAGCTTAAAGAGAGGTCCGAGCAGTTTATCACAAGAGGTCTAGTGAGGACAGAGGAGGGCAAACAAAAGATCGGTGGAGGAGATGGTGTTTACATTGGCGACATAAGGGACCAGAATCATCTTGTGCCTGCTGTTCAAGGCATCGATGCACTCATAATCCTGACAAGTGCTGTACTGAAGATGAAACCTGGTTTTGACCCTAGCAAAGGTGGGAGGCCTGAGTTCTACTATGAAGATGGAATGTATCCTGAGCAGGTTGGTTAATTGGGCCCCTCTAGTTAACATGTGGAATTTGTATGTAAACCATTTAGCTTGTGCTAATGTTTGCTGTGGTGTGTTAGGTGGATTGGATTGGCCAAAAGAATCAGATTGATACTGGTGAGGTTGCTGCTCAGTCTTCTTCATAGTTCAATCATACATCAGCTTGTAAATGTTTGTTAAGTGAGTTGCTTGTTTTAACAGCCAAAGCTGCTGGAGTAAAGCATATTGTGCTAGTAGGATCCATGGGAGGAACAAATCCTAACCATCCACTGAACAGCCTTGGCAATGGCAATATACTGGTAAGCTGATGGAGTTTGCTACTTCCGTTCTGCATTGAGTCATACATCAAACTTCCATTCTAGCTTTCATCAGAAATTATAGATTGGTAGTAAATGAGCTGGCTATCTCAACTGATTAGCCAGGGAATACCAAAGACATGAGGGTCACACGGTACGATATTATCTTATCAAATATTTTATTTGTCTTTTCAACGACGTAAAAGCCAAATCCAAATTTTAGCATCGCACAAAAGATTCTTTAGTTGTTAATTATGAAGTGATAATGGCTAGAAACGCAAGAGGAATCAGTTAATTAAGTTTATACATCACAATTCCCTGATACCACCTTATTGGATATGAAAAAATATTGGTTACATTATTTGTTTGTTGTAGGTTTGGAAGCGCAAATCAGAGCAGTATTTGGCAGACAGTGGAGTCCCTTATACAATAATAAGGTACGACCCCTGCATAGGAGTAGGACAAGAAGCAGTACATATAATAGCCTCTCTGCTATTAATTGTGTGGATTGGCATTATTTGCTTTGTTGTTCAAATTTGGAAAATATTTGATTTGCTACCACAAGAGGCCCACTTTCTGATGTACTATATTCTCTCCATGATCCTAAGCCAATTCATGTATTGAAAATATAATATTTTGTTTGTATCCTCCATCACTTCAATTTAGGCCTGGTGGTCTGCAAGACAAAGATGGGGGAGTGAGGGAGTTGATAGTTGGGAAGGACGATGAACTTCTCCAGACAGGCACAAAGTCAATTCCAAGAGCTGATGTGGCTGAAGTCTGTGTTCAGGTATGACCTATATGGCCAATACTGTTTGTTTAGCTGGGATTTGATGATGAAGCATTGAAGCATCAGCCATACTTCTGTCAAGTGTCAATAGGCACCATGAAAAAATGGTCATTCTGATTACAAGTTTTCCCCTTGTTATAGGCTCTGCAGTATGAAGAGACAAAGTTCAAAGCACTCGATTTGGCGTCAAAACCTGAAGGCACTGGCACACCGACAAAAGACTTCAAATCGTTGTTCTCCCAGGTTACAGCCCGATTCTGAGTGATGTGTTGAGGAGCAATCTCATCTCTAGGTTTTAATAACGTAGCAATCATTCACTTATGAAAAATTATTGGATATTTGGGTGTATATCTTCATAGGTTATGAGTGGTAAATCATAATGGTTTCCTGAAAACCACTTAACGAAATCAGTGATTGTTCAGAAATAAATTGCTATATTCAAGGACATGGCTATCTCTGTTAAATAAAATTCCTACCCTGTTCTGAACTTATCTGGAGTACTCTTAAGTGTGTATTGTACAGAATCGTGTTCTGTTTGTCATTGCAAACTTTGTATAGAAGAAAAATCATTCTGGCGCCACTTCTTGCCTATGTTCTATAGAAGGAAAAAATGTTTAAGCGTCATTAACGAAACCGTTCTCAAACCGGTTACCAATAATGACCGAACAGCCAGCTAACATGGTTATTGGTTCGGTTACTATTGTTATCTGTCCGATTTAACGGTTACCGGGGTTAAATGAACCTGGAGCCACTTGCGAGTTTGGAAACATCGCACCGAACGATACATAGCGCTTGTGACCAAGTTGCTCTCTATTTTTGGGTTGATGATTGCGCCATTTCTTTTGGTTCTTTGAACTAGGTGAAAGGTGGTTACCAGACATGATATGCCACTTGCGAGTTGCCGCCATGTCGTTGTTTGCATCATCATGTAGGCAGCAAGTTGCCGTCATGTCATTGTTTATATCACCATAGCTTTAGCCCCCATTTTTTCCGAGAGAGGAGGCTTTACACCTTTGCCCTGAACCAAATGCATGTGTGATGTATCCTATAGTTCTGATACCCCCACCCCAAACATGATTTTTTTTTTGATGAATTGCTACTAAAGATGATATCATCAGTTATGTTGTCATCTTGTGACAATGACACATGATTTAGGATGGTAAAAAATTGAAGTCATTTCTTGACGGTAGTAAATTATCAAATCTTATAGAGAAATTTACTCATCCCAAATATACTCAAGTTCAGTCAAAATCCAATAACTTCTGCTGCCCAGAAACAGGTCAAAATTAATTGAAATAAGCATCAAACATAATGAAATAGTGGAGTGGTGTCTCCACAGAATAAATCAGTTTAGTTAGTGACATTTACAGTCTATACTAGATTACTAGTTAGGTTCCCATGTTGAAAGTGCAAAGACGATGCGCCCTTTCCAACCTTGCAGCATCCACTTGTTATCTTCATCAACGAGGAAATCCCTGTGATAGGACTTGCTCACCTTGTATCTTGCCTTCTTCACCGTTTCTTGATTCAATGGTTGCTGCTTGAAGCCAGCCCTGAGGTTTCTTACCTTCCATTGTCTGTAAGTCTCTGGCCTTTCAACCCTCTCTGTGCCCTCACAAGCAACCACATTAAGAGCTTCCCGGCCGAATAGATCTCTTTCAATCAGCAGCCTGTTTTCGTCAAGCCGTGAGGCAGTTGTTTCAAGCATATCAAAAAGTGAAGAGAAGTAAAACAATGCCTCCTTGAAGCGTGTCACGAAGAATGGCGCATTGTAGGTGCCATTGACAACACCATGGATGAACAAATGTGGATTCATCTTCCTGATTGTATTCAAAACACTCATTCTTGGGCTGTCATCTGTCGCAGTCTCGTCCATCATGTTCCTCATCCGAAAAAGGCAGTTAACAACAAGAAGTTCATCCCTATCTAACTTAAGATCTTCAACACGGATGTTATCCCACTTGACTGCGATGGCATGGTATTCGAATGGAACATTAAACATACGGGCATACTCATGTAACCGACGCCCTGTCGCCTCTATGCGTTCTGCAGGGCGGAATCCTGGCTGGGGTAAGTCGATGCCAGTGATTCGAATACTTGGAGGGCCACCAGGTCTCTTCGAAATCCGTTGGAGGAAGATTGGCCACTGGAATCCATACTGTATGCCAAAGTCAACAATATGCAACCTTGTCACACCCTTGGATGCATTCAAGATGGCTTCATTCGAGAAGAAGTTTGATATTTTCTTGAACGGGCATGCTGTAACATACAGCTTGAACGCTTTCAATATATCAGCAGCAGAAGTTCGCTTCGCAGCAAGTGAACGGTAAATGCAACTGCCAGTGCCAGCCAGGCGAGCCTCCAGCCCATTAGCAAAGCAATGTGCTAGCCTCTGACCAGCATTTCCATGTGCAGAAGAACGCTGCCTAATTTGTTTCAGCAACTCGTTGGAATTCCGATGATCGTCGATCGCAGTGGCCTGCGCACAATGTATAAGTAGGGTTGTGAGATCGACGGCATCCTCTTCTGCAGCCGCTCCAGATTTTCCTTTCTTTCGCCCTCTCCTGTTTCCTGATCCTTTCACGTACACTTTACAGGTATGTGCTTCAGCTGGAAGTGGTGCTCGGAGCTCACAGTGATCACCATTACACAAAAGTACATTGTCAAACATTTCTCTGACAGTCTCCTCCTCAGACACTGCCAGCTGCTTGCTCCTCCTCTCTTCCTCCAACTCTAGATAATCATCATGCGGCTTCTTCCGACCTTTATGAACAGCACAATCCTCCTTCTCCTTCTCCAATTCACAAGGCACCGATAGGCAAGACGTCCGCGTGCTCATGAACATATCGAGCAATCCCCCATTCCCTGCGACATCGCAACAACAGTTCGTCCAAGAACTTTCTTGGCATGCCTCAGTAGACTTGGCAGCCGTGAGGATGTCAACGAATGGCTTCTCGACGGCGAGGAGGGCTGAGTCCTCCGCCGATGCAGCGACGCCATGACAAGAGTCACCATCCTCATCCTCAAGAAGGAACTGATTGATGTAGGCTAGGACTGCATCGTCAGAGCCGGCCTCGAACAGATCCTCCGAATTTTCCACCTCGGTTGTAGTTGATGTGGGGCTTGGTGTGCAGCCAAACATACCAGCTGGTGATGGGTAGGAATCAGCAGGAGAGCTGTGGAATCCATTGGAAGGGAAGAACTGGAGGGGCAATTGTTGGAGGGAGAAATTCAGCATGTGAGGGGCAGCTGGGTTGGGGATGGAGAACAGAACCCCATAGTCCACATCATCACAAGAACCAGAATCCATTCCCATGCTTCTTGGAACAAGATCTAGCCTTTTGCTTTCTGGGCAACAGTATCTTTTCTCTGTACA
This sequence comes from Zizania latifolia, assembly GCA_000418225.1. Lineage (NCBI taxonomy): Eukaryota > Viridiplantae > Streptophyta > Magnoliopsida > Poales > Poaceae > Zizania > Zizania latifolia. The sequence continues at coordinate 702,346 of KE373301.1, read as the reverse complement.
ACACATGGATTCACTCAGGAGAACAACACAAACACCATGAAAATCTGGTTGTGCTACAACCTAGAAATCTTACAGGCATGCCATGGCCTATGACCTATTTGTTGAACTACATACTCATATTCTAGGAAGTTCAGTAAAAACAAGAAGAAAAGAAGGCATGCTATTGTTACCTCACAAAGTGAACGACAGAGGAGAAGAACAACTCCTCATCAAGATCTGCGATCTGCGTTCCTAGCAAGAACCGCTTGGTTGGTTGGTTGCTTGCCCCAACTTGGGGCCTCAAGAGCAGGAACACTTGCTAAGTAGGGCCGCGTTTTTTTTTCAATCCAAAATCTTGGATGTTGCCATTGTGACGCGGGACCTCAGGGAAGAAAGCAGGAAAGCAGATGGCGATTTGTGAGGGAGAGAGGCGCCGAGCGACGAATCACGGTAGCCTCGGTTGGGTGTGTGTAGGTGCTGGTGGAGAATTGTTAAATGTTAATCCATTTCTTCTATGCTCTGCGCTTCTGGGGTTCGGTCAATTGGTTGATTTGTTTATCAAATCTGCAGCATTTAACCAGACGAGACGGGGATCGGGAGGAAGAAGGGGAGCTAGTGGTGGGGAAGAAAGGGGGATGCACCGCTGTCCTTGAAATCAAATCAACGGTCTCAAGTAAAAATTGCTCATTGGCCCCCTTCAAATTAACTCTAAACCCCCTGATTGACGTGGATTAGAATGACAAAAAAAATACTTCTTGGCGTAATAAATTATCGAATCTTTCATGCGTCAAGATGGCTGATTCTCTGCGGCGGATAAAGACGAGTAGACGGTAGGAAAATCCTTCGGCTAGGAAATTAAAGGGAAGATGGCAACCGAGATTCGGTTCAAAACTACCCTCAAATAATGTATTATTACACGGAAAAAATTGAATGGATATAGGATATACATGCATCTCATGACTGCATGTATGACACATGTATCTTCTTTCTATTTAACGAGCAGTAGCTTTCGGTTCTAGTTTTTATCTAACGCAGTGAATTTTGGCTCCAGTTTTTATATTTATCTATCACACATTGGATAGAAAAAAAATAATGTGTCATGTATCTAGTCATGATATGTGTTTCTTTCTATGTGTATCTTATATCCGTCCAATTTTTTTCCACCTATTGCATGCACGCTTCTCCTGTTTCTAAGCCATATCATTTCTTTAAAAAACATTAAAATATATTTTAAAGTTTTTATCAACTTTTTTATCTTAAATTAATTCGTTTGAACCCTTAAATAATTATCATAAAATTAGTTTTATTCGTAATCTTCATCCAGCTTCTGTTTTAATTGGGACATCTAGAAACACCGGAACAGTAACATGCATAGTATGATTGTTATACATGTCATCTTTTTTTAATCAGTTGCATATCCAAATCCAATAGAGGGAAAGGCACACAAAATCAGTCATTCAAGCTCTACTTGCTTGAGCACTTATAATCTGTAGCTAAATTTGAATTTTAGAACTTAATTTTGAAATTAATAATAGCTTTTTTCATTGCAGCAAGATAAGCAGACGACCGAGCTGTAGGCCTGTAGCAGCTGACCAAACGCGAATTATAGATCAGGTCAGCCAACAACGCTCCTAGTGCGATTTGTACTCCAACCACGGTTTGGTTTGTCTTAAAAACTAGGGACGTCAGAGTTCGGACGTCTGAAAACATCGGACACCACGCATACGATTTTTTTTAAAATAATACTGTACAATTTTTTTTTAAAAAAAATCAATTCTAGTACATGAAACTAAAAAATTGTAAAACTGGTCTCTGTCGGCGCTTGAATGGCCGATCTAGACCGACCAAGCCCTAGATCGACAGTTCATCGGCCGATCTAGGCCAATCGGCCTAATCGGTCGACGGCGCGGTCCTGTCAGCACATGAAATACCGATCTAGGGCGGGTGGCCCTAGATCGATAGACCATGTGCCGATCTAGGCCAGCCCTCCTAGATCAGCACATGGTTTGCCGATCTAGGGTCACCAGCTCTAGATCGATACTTCATGTGTCGACATCAGCTCTATAAAAAGGGGACTGAAGCTCCCCTCCCAGCCACCCCTTGCAACTCCTCCTAGCCCGTAGGCAGTCACTTCTCCTTTCAGGTATGTCTTTTTTCTCTCTTTTTTTTCTTTAGGAGTAGATGAGGAGTACTTTAGGAGTAGATTAGGGGTAATTTAGAAATAGATTAGGGTAATTTAGGAGCAGATTACCGATAGATTTAACATAATTTAGAGGTTAATTAAACATAATTTGGAGGTAATTTAAACATACTTTACTAATTTTGGAATAGTTTAGAAGTAACTTAGGGGTACTGTAATCACACTTTAGCAGTACTGTAATCACTTTTTAAACATATTTAAGCATAAATATGTGTATTTTTGTTAGTTGTTCTGGATACCATGAGGTCATGCAGAACATGTGGGTGTAAATGTAACATTTTAAATTTATGTCGACATATCAATTGCATATTTTTTTTACCGTAGATGTTGAAAAATGATAAATCTGAGTACGATTACAATCCTCGTCACCGTCCGCCAGAAGGTGTTGAACCTCCTATGTGTTTTGTGGAGATAAATGTAAGTTCATGAGAAGTATGGATGACTTCACATACGAGATGAGGTATTAGAAGTGTGGCAACTACTCTTACAATTCTAAAAAGCCAAAGCCAAGACCAAAGCGTGGACCACGTGCTAATAAACCGGTATGAATAATTATGCTATTTCTTCAGTTATATCTTGTTCTAAAATAAATCACTTATAATAATTAACGTTTCTGCGTGTAGGTAACTCCTCCACCGTTGTCACCTCCGCTCTGTGACTTTATCGAATGAATTGATAAGGAGGTGCACCCTGATGACTGGGCAGAGCTTATGAGACACAAGGAGTTTAACAGGGAGCTTTTTGAGATGCGATACCAGTGGGCCTGTGAGCGTGAGGAAGAAGAGAAGAGGAGAGAGGAGGTGGAGCGCAAGGCAAAAGAGGAGCGTGAGGCTGAAAGAGAGAGGAAGCGTAAGAGGGCTCGTCGTGCTAAGAAAGCAGGACTAGACGCCATAAAGAAGGGATAGTACCCTCGCTACACTCAGTAGTCAGTTTGGATAAGTCTCAGCTATTTTTATTTCCCTAAAGACACGTAATCATGTTTGCATGTGCCATTATAATGTACTGTGTTATGTCACGAACTATTTTGTTAGAATTTGTTGATGCTAGACTATTTTAATTATTGTATCATGCCATTACAATATCTATTTCGAAGGCAATCACACATCTGCAAACAAGCTCGTCAAATGTGGTATTAAAGTGTAAGCTCAAATTATGAGTAGATAGTGAATAACAGGATACTACGAAGTGCATGTTTATAATATGAAGTGCATAATGACATAATACGATATATCGTAATAAATGTTTCAGTACAAATCGTCCGTCCCTATGATAACAACCGTAAGCCATACTAACCACCACGCCTACCTTGAGTGCGCCTCGGTGGCTGCTCCGATAAGGTAAACCTATCAGGCAAACGGCGCACCCTAGGCGGTCTAGCGGGCTGCTGCTCCGGCTGCGTCGGTGGTGGTGCTCCCTCAAGCTGTGAAGGCCCGAACACCTCAACGGTGCCATGCTCCCAGGCGTCGTAACCTCCTAAGTCGTGCTGGCCACCGGTACCAGAGTCTACCGGTCCGGACGGACTATGATAGGCAGGGTCCACGCCAGCTCGCTAGTATTGATATGGATACGGCGCTATGCAAACATATGAATTATTAGTGACATAATTTAGATTACGATGTAAAACGGTGTAAGACTATACAGTTCTCACCAGGTGTCGGATGTGCTCCATATCCCAATGGTGTCAGTGCGGCATGTCCCGATAGGCCCGCTGCCGATGATGGGCCCAGACCGTAGAAGTATTGGTGCGGGGGATACCAATACTGTGGTGGCTACACCGGTAGGGGTGCCGGCATCACAGGTACTAGCTGTGGACGAGGAGCTGGAGGAGGTGGCTGAGGGGCAGTAGCTGGAGGAGATGGCCGTAAAGACGTGAGGCGGATAGAAGCATCGATCTCGTCGAGAGCCGCCCGCACTCCCGTCCAGTCTAGCGGGTTCTGCACCACACCAACCTCGCCGACCCACCGCTGAACGATATCGTCGATATAGTTCCGTGTATTCCACATGTGATCGGACTGCAAAAGAATAAAGTCAAATAGTCACGTAATATCAATTATCAATCATCAATCATCGGAGATTAGACAATTCATGTACCTATCGACTCCTGATGGGTAGCGACCATGTGAGAAGGATGTCCGTGCATCACACCAGCCGCAGGTAGAAGACCATCGCCCCGTCCTCTGACAAGACGAACCCTGGTATGAACGGAGTACCATCGAAGGTAGTAATAGTATGTCGTAGGGTCGTAGTCGTCCTCCTCCTCATTTAGGTCCTCTAGCGCACCCTCCCACTGGGCGACCCATGGCTGCATCCTAATATCCCATGGAATACCGCCAGGTACTCCCTTCCACGTGTTCCTATAGCAAACAATTTAAATTAAGGTTTACAATGGTAGGTAACAGTAAAACGTGATGCGCATGTTCGTATGTACGTGTGCAGGAGCTCACCGGTGCATCTGGACAGGCACCTGGGCTTATATAAGACACGGGAAGTACTGCGCTCGTCCAAATTGTCGATAGACGCGGTAGGGAGCATATCCCTCGATCATGACATCGAATATGAAGCATCTACGTGTCCTCCAGTATGCCGCGTCCCGCAAGCAAAAGGCGGAGAGCCCATGAGGCGCGCGCCGGATGACCTCGCCTGGCATATAAGGTCTCCAACGAAAGTCATGCGCCTGAATGTTGTCGAGCTGCGCCGTGTACTCTGGGTAGGAGATGTGGGTCTGAGAGTGGGCCCAAGATGGCTGCAAAAGAAGAAATATCAGTACAAAATTAATTTTGGTGAATGATTAAGTACAACAAATACTGACCCGTCGTCGATACTAAAGTGTGCCCATAGTCGGTCGGTTGATGTCCTCATCTGGCAGCCCCCTAGGTATGGTATCATGTCAAGCTAGGGCCGACCAATCTGCACCCTCTCGTATGACCAGATCTGTATCAATAAGGGACAACCAGTAATGGACGTGCCAGCCGTCCGATGTTGACATCCGTTGCAAAGAGCGCGGTATGTGGCGCAAAGGACGATAGATCCCCATGAGTACTGTGGAACGCCATCGTCGGGTGAATCGGCGATGGCTCGGGCGAACTGCACCAAGTGCCTGTCAAAGCTGTCGTGGTCCGTGCTGCTGAACATCACCCAGCCGAAAAGCCAAAGGAGGTAAGCCTCCAAGTGCCGACTAACAGTGTAATCATCAGCATCGAGTGCTAGGTGCTCAATCTATGAAAGATCAAACGTTAGTATACAACCACTATGGATAAGTTAATGTTTAATTTTATTACCATGTTAAAACGACATACCTGGTATTGACGCAACCAATTCTGCGTCGACCCGTGTGTGTCCGTAAACTTCTCCACTGCCGCGCCACCAGGCTGGATGGGATGGGTTCCCGCGAAGCGAGCGAGCATGTCAACGCGCCAGTCTGACTGAACCTCGTTTGGGACAACTGCTACTCCTGCTATTGGAAGTCCTAGCAGGTAAGATACATCTTCAAGTGTGATCGTCACCTCTCCAAAGGCAGGTGGAATGTGTGCGTCTCCGGTCGCCATCTGTCGACCCACGCCGTAAGAAGAGCTCTGTCGAATGGAAACCTGGTGGCTCCATCGACCAATCTAGCTAGAGGGAGTAAGCCAGCACCGCGCAACCTGCATAGAAGAAGATGTTAGTCACGTAACGAGATAAAAATAAAATATGAACGACCATTGTGCTTGCTTAACTAACCTGCCAACCCATCGGGGATGGATGCTCTAGAGATACTGCGGTGTCTGGACTTTGAGCGGGACGAGATCAGGCTGGTCCAGATCGGTGGACATGAGTGCTTGTGCCCGGTGGTGGCCGTCGACCATAGCGAAGAGAAGCTCGTAGAGGCAATCATCATTACCCACTATCTACATGTTGTAAAATAGACAAATATTATTAGCACCAAAGATACAACATGTGACAATTAACAAGTGAAGTAACTAACATACATACATCTTAGGGACTATGTATATTGTCTGATGTGCGGTGATCTGTATATCATGGGGGGCCTCGACTGCTTGTGTCGACTTCTGTGTAATTCTTATATGTGTGTCCGATCATGTTGCACAAAGAGCATTTTTTTTTCCTGCCTGCTTCGAATTTATCCATATCATTCTGAATGCGTCGTGTCTTTCTTCTTCCCACCTTTGAGTTGACACGTTGGAAATCTGGCACCCAACGACGTGCACCATCTAGTGGAGATATGAATGAGCTGACAACCCCATAGCCTCGGAGTTCACCGCTCCAAGTCTCAAGTACCTTCTCTTTTGTGAAGTATTCAGACAAGTACACTCCGGTATGCATATAAAATGTGGCACACGCCGTCATGACATGACTACATGGCTTGTGGTACAGAGATGGTTTGTTGTAGCTACAACAACAAGTGTCGGTAACGGTGCACTCATGAACAATAACATCCCGATTTATTCCTCGCCGACCTTTGTCTCGACACGTTACCTCAAAACGGAGTTCCCGAGAACTTGTCTTGATGGCATGGTGCTGGGTTGCCTTCTTACTTTTCTCTATGAAGTACTCCGTAATCTTTCTACAATACAAATGGCGCTCGTCCCTGTGCACCACAAAAGCAGCAGTATACCGGTCCACGAAGTATCAGATGGTTCCACGGATTATGCCCTCCATAATACTAACCAAAGACAAGCATCGCATACCCCGCATGACCCAATTGTACACCTCTGCAAGATTGGTGGTCATGATGCCATACCTTGCGCCGTGAGTGTCATAGAGTAGAGACTAATGCTCCATACTCTCGAATTTAATCTAATCTAAAAAGCATCAAACTTTCATCCTCTACCATTTGTGGATCGTTTGTTGGTCATCAGTAGGCAGAGAACAAAGTGGCTCCGGCTCTGTCTCCGGATAACTTCCAGATTGCTGCCTTGCGCCTTCTCATGCTTGTATTTTGATGTCAGCTCATCAAGTTTCGTCCACAAGGCCTTGAACTTCCTCTCTTGGTTTTGGCTACACAGTCTCTTGAACAGATTAGTCAATTCTTTATTTTTCCCGAAGTGACGGTAGAAATTCACACCTAAATGACGCATACACCATCGAGATTGAATGTTCTTCCAAGGATATGCCTCCTCTGGATCATGCTTTATATGTTGGACTGCCTTTATAAGTCCAGCATGTCGGTCATGCAACAAATAAATATTTGGCCTGCCCTGAAGAACCCCAACGTTCAAGTGCCGTAAGAACCACAACCAACTTTCGTAGTTCTCACTTTCCAGGAAGCCAAAGACAATTGACACAACCTGGTTGTTACCGTTAACACCAATAGCGGTCAATATCTGACCTCTATACTTTCCAGTTAGAAATATGCCATCCACACAAATAATGGGACGACAGTACTGGAAAGCCCGGATGCAAGCACCGAGTACAAAGAAAACTCGATATAGAATCGGCGCACCCTCCAAAAATATTGCATCTTTCTCTTCGAAAGAGAAATATGTGCCAGGGTTGCGCCTCTTCACCGTATCCAGACAGAAAGACAGGTTATGATATGAGTCCTCGAATGTACCGAACCTCATTTTGAGTGCCTTCTGTTTAGCCCTCCATGCCTTAGAATAGTTAATTGTGTACTGAAATCTTCTCTTTATGGCAAGTATTAAGGCCCGAGGTTCATAACTAAGATTCTCAACAATCTCAGAATACATCACCTCGCAATGTACCGTGCATCAACGCCTCGCTGTGTCTAGAGGTGGCAATTTCCCGATTGGACTCCCTATGGGCCGAGGCTGAGTCCTCTTTTTTATATGTGCATCAATCGGATCGAGGCTCGTATGCATATGGGTGAAGATATGAATCTAATTATAATAAAACTAAAGCCCAATAACCTAATAGTACTACTCAACCTCTCGTCCTCTTTCTTTGCTAGCCTATCTTCAATGCATGCATGCGTTTGCCTCCTTTGCCCTATCATCCTTGTGTTTGCTGCCAATATGCTCCTGTTGCTAGCCTTACTGATTGCCCCATCGTTAGCCACCTCTGTCATCTCGATTACTCATGTTATCGGGTTTATGGAGATCCGATGGGTTTAGAAGTAGGTTAGTATTTCAATCCGAAAGGACATATAGATCTAGATTTGATATTAGACAACTTGAATCTAACTCGCCGTATTGTCACCCCTGTCTATGTACTCACACTTAAGGACATGGTCACCCCGATCTACTCATCGCTGGTTGTGCAACTACGAGCTAGGAACGGTTGCAACATCGCCGTCCACCACCCTAGGCCACAACCTAATTAGATCCCAATAGCCCATCTCATCCGCAATATTGAGAGCTTTCTCAAGGCGTTCGTCCTTGAGTAAAAAAATCACTGATCTATGAGCAAACCAACGCTTGGTTTGTATGATTTAATCATTTGATTCAATTTAATTCATGTTTTTGTTTTACTGTACTTTTGATTTTGAGGTGCATTTTAGTCTGAGCTACCACGACTATACACTTATTATATTACATCGTCATTGTCACTGATGTATATATTATTCTAGTTTAGCCATGTCATAAATTCACCTTTCAGACTATGTCTTGCTGATGGACCTCGGTGATATAAGATGATCTTTTTTCTTGATGACATCTAGTACTCTTAATTGGTTGTATTTAATGTGGAATGATAATCATCAGAGCACACATCGTGGCTCGTGCCCGTCTTGACTATGAGGTCACAAGAATCATTCCTTGACTAAAGAAGTGGTCCTAGCTAGAATTTCACATAGGCTCATCTTATTTTGGTTTATTTCAGTTTTGATGGTCATATCTGTTCGACTATTTCGCACAACCATGTTAAGCTATTTGTGCTTGAAAAGAGACGTAGGGTGAGATACGTAGAGCAGTAGCCACGCGCGCCTCCTCTATCACCTCCTATAGCGCTGCCGCCATTACATCGCTGCCCAAGCAGAGGGAAAACAAAGACAATACGTTTTGACCGAATGTTGTGGTACAGTCCAATCCGATCCAAGCCATTGGATCCTACGGTGAATGGATAGTGGATGTTGCACTACTAGGGCTAGACAAAAAACTCATAGATCGTTAGCTTGCTCAGCTCGTGACAAGCTTGACTCGACTCGGCTCAGCTCGTTCTATTCTCTTAACAAGCCAAACAGGTGTTTTATCTCTTTAGTATAATGAGCGAGTTCTAGCTAGTTCACGAGCTTAACGAGCTCTCCATTATTTGAGCTATTGGTCTTGGCCCAATTGCCCAACTTACTCGAAGGCAGTCGAAAAGTCCAACAACTCAGCTTCGTTGCTCACAACCCTGCACGGCCTGCAAGAACAGCCACACTGCCCATATCACACAGAGCGACAAATGCTCCTCTAGCCTTAGGTCTCCCATAGTCCCACACTCCCGCTCTCCCGCAATCACACGATGCCCCTCCTGCATAGTTGTGTCACCCCCTCCTACGCTGTTGCACCGTCATCCTCGATGGCCCTATGAAACTTCCTTCAAAAATAAACAATGTAATTGAAAGTCACAACTCACAAGTTCTTGTTTGCTTTATGTGTTGGCATTTGTCAATAGCATGTAATCACATAATCTAGTTCCATGCTTGTCCAAAGTTTATCAATTAATATATCTAACTATCTTATAGTGTGAGACTCATTATTTTATAATTTGTTTGCTAGTTATGACTTGATAACTTATTATTATAAGTTTATAAGTTATAACTATGACCTATAGAGTTATCGTATGGAATGTGGTACAGGTGACGGAATTATGGAACCTAATAATGAAATTATAGAAGTTCAGAACATTATATAATCTATTTGTTTCATATTTTAATGTTTCATATATGATTATTTGAATATGTTCATATTTGATCATCTTTCAAATGATTGGCTCATGAGTTAAACAAACTAGATCGAACTGAGCTGAGCCAAGCCGACCTAGCATTTCTGCTCGTTATATTAACGAGCAATAACTAGTCAAGAAAGCTAAATTATCCAGCCTCACACCACCGTGCGTCCTGTTAGAGGTGAAAGAAAATGAAGAACGCAGTAGAATGAATGCAAGAGTGAAAAGTTCTTTCTTTATTGATTAGCACTAAGTGCATGGCAAGTACAATATATAGTAACTAAAGGGACGTCGTTTCCTCAACTGACGCGTCGGCCAGCATGCAGGCGTTCGGCCAACCGACGCGCCCCTGCATGCCGACGGTTTGGATGAGATTAATTCTCAATACTCCCCATTAATCAAATCCTTTAATAATACGATTGATATCATATATATTGAAAACTCCCGTGAAAACCATGTGGGAAAATTTTTAGAAAAAATAGATGGTATATCTTTATTATATTAATTTTGTCTCGTTAAAAACCTTTACAAGAAAACTTGTATGTAAAGAGAAAAGAGTACAATTTAAACGATCTGATGATCGCAAATAGAATATATCTTAGAAGATGGCTCTCCCTAAATTTTTCAAACCACGAAGTCTCCGCATACCAATTCCTTGAACATATTTCTGCAATGTTGATGTTGGTAGCAACTTTGTGAATAGATCTACTAGATTTTCACATATTTTTGTTTGCAAAACAGTTATTTTCCCATTCTTTTGTAGCTCGTGTGGAAAAAATAATTTAGGAGCTATATGCTTAGTTATATTATTCTTAATATAACCTGTTTGCATTTGAGTAATGCAGGCATCATTATCTTTATAGATGATTGTGGGTGATTCTGACGAGTGAATACCACATGATCCTTGAATATAATTAATCATTCTGCGAAGCCATACACATTCACGTGAAGCTTTATATAAGGCTATAATTTTAGAATGATTAGTGAATGTAGTAACTAGAGTTTGCTTTGATAATTTCCATGAAATGGCAATACCTCTATATAGGAAAACAAATCTAGTTTGTGATCTGGCATTATGTGGATTAGATATATAACCAGCATCAGTATGTCCTATCATGGTCATGTAAAGGTTCATATAACATATAATAATGAACATGTAACATATACATTAAACAAAACATATTACAACAAACATTATAACAAATACAGTGACATTCTTTTTTTGTGTTTATTGTATTATTAGCTACAACAAACATGTAGTATAAGAACAAACATGTGGCAGAATTTTTTTTAGAAACACTAAAGTGCCTAGTCATGTATTTGCAGCGATGGTGGAGCAGTAGTCAGGAAGATCATATAATCTTCCATTGGAGTATATGAGTATGCTCCCTCTGGCTCCTTCATCTTTTCTTCCTTTACATGCATTCCCGAGAGAAAGACAGCAAAAGAACACCTAGGCGCAGCGGCACCGTGCCAGGCGAGCGGCGCAGCGGCATACCATGTGAGCGGCGCAGTGGCACGCCAGGCAGGTGGCGCAGCGGCGTGCCAGCGCGAGGCATGGTCCCTGCGCCATGCTCCCTGTCGCCCGAATCCTCTAGATCGCGACGTTGCCATCCCGAAGAACAGAGCGCTGATAACGTGTTAGAGGTGAAAGAAAATGAAAAACGCAGTAGAATGAATGCAAGAGTGAAAAGTTCTTTCTTTATTGATTAGCACTAAGTTCATGACAAGTACAATATATAGTAACTGAATGAACGGGATGCATGGAGAAGCCATACGTAGGGATGCTGTTTTCTTAACCGACGCGTCGGCCAGCATGCAGGCGTTTGGCCAACCGACGCGCCCTGCATGCTGGTGGTTTGGATGAGATTAATTCTCAACACGTCCAATGAATTGGTCCGCGTCGTACGCCCAGATCCAACATTTTAGAAAAAAAGTTAATCTTAGCGAACATTATGTCTACTCTTCAGTAGGGTCTAACTAGGGGTGAAAAACTAGGGGTGAAAATGATTCGGATAGTTTCTGACCGTGTCCTAAAAAACGAATTTAGATTCGGATTTTTTCGATTCGGATACATATTTTTTGGATACGGAAACAGATATAACATCGATGATATCCGACGAATATGGATTTAGATTGGATAATCTGGATAAATCCTATTCAGATTATAGACCTAGTTATTCATAACTCTTCAGTCCAGATATTTATAACCCTTTATCTAATGCTTTAAGATGTGTGCCATCCCCTATAGCCATCCTCGCCTTCTCGTTGCTGCACGCCAGCACCGACTGGTGCCTCGCCGCGCCCAGGACGTCGCCCCGCCACGTCCCGGACACCGCCTCGACCGGCGCCCCACCGTGGATGCTGCCCGCCTCGTCCTGCCTCGGCCACTGCTCTGCCTGCCTGCCCTGACCGCCGCGTGCCCAGGCCATCACGTCGCCCTGCCGCGCGCCTAGTAGGGATGGCAGTTTTACCCGTGGGTGTGGGTACCCGACCCGACGGGCATGGGTTTGGGTTTAGTTTTGTGCCCGTGGGTTCACGGGTTCGGGTACTCATTTACTATCGGGTCAGGCATGGTTTTCATTTAAACCCACGGGTACCCATAGGTTTACCCGATTATTTAATTTATTTATTTATCCCTCATCTCTTCCCTGTATTCAGCCCGGCTCATTACTCTCTAACCCTAATCTCCAGCCGCATGCCCGCATCCTATCTCCCATAGACCGCAGTCGTGTCCAGCCGCTCTCTCCCATGACTCCATGCGTCTTGTGCTCCCGTCTAGGCGTCCAGTCGTCCTCCCCTCCTCCCGTCTCTCCCAGCTCCAGCCGGCGGCGGTGCGGCACTCGTCAGCCCGTGGCCGTGTGTCTCCTAGTCGCCGCCCGCCCGTGACCTGGCGACCTCTGTCTGGCCATCTTCCAGCCACCGCCTGCTCGTGAGTCACCCAGCCCCCAGCCACCTGCCAGGAGCCTAGGTCACCAGAGTGTCGGACACCAGCGCTCGCCCGCCAGGAGTGCAGCCGACGCCGTCCCAGGTATGCACTGCCCCTTCTCTGGTGACCGTTGGTGATTTGTGAACTGTTATGTTGAGTTATGTTAAGTGATTTTAGCATTTCAAACAGTGTACTGATAATATGATAATGTCCTATTTGTTGTGGATTTTTAATTACATTTATGTTGTAATGTAACTCATGTAGAGTATAAGCTGAATCCGCGGATTACCCGTCGGGTTTCGGGTACCTGATGGGTCCGTGTTCGGGTTTAGTTTTGAACCCATGGGTTTCGCGGGTTTGCTTTGCTGACGGGTTTTCATAAAACCTATCGGTTTTAGACACGTTGCCATCCCTAGCGCCCAGGCCACCGCGTTGCCCTGCCACGTGCCTTG
>KE373301.1:657627-685243 GCA_000418225.1 Zizania latifolia | reverse complement strand
GGGTCAAACCCACATCGACCTGTCCACACAGCAGCTGCTGGTACTCTAATTAATCAAAGGAACCGTGACCTAACACAATCTTAATGGAGTACCAAAGAGGACAGCTGCTGCAGCTGCCTCCTGCAGCCAGCAGCATATGAGGTATCATGAGATATCGGTGATGCGCAACCAAAGCAGATCGTCGGGGACAGGAGCAAAAATGGAGCACATGGCCTCCCCCTGAACCTGGGCTAGCTGGCGTCGCAAGGCTTCAGAATTCAACGGAACAACGTCAATGCTAGAGACAACGTGACACTACCCTTGCAGACTCCCTGCTTTGACGTCAATCGACACCTTATCTGTTTCTTCAGATATGCTATTTATAACGTATTTTCTACTGGATATTAATTTCAACATGATCCCAGCAATACAATACTCTTCTCGGTACAGCATGCCATTATATAGTATAGTACATATATCTTACTGAATCAACTTGTGCAAGCAGTGGTGAGTTAATGATCGAAACAGTGTTAACATTACTGCTGACACTGTATGTGCTACAAAGAAGAAATCAAGATTCTGGGCGTCGGTGCATGGCAACGCAAATGTCAGCTTCAGAAATGGATTACAGCTCTTCTTCACACCCCTCCCTATGCCACAAAAGTCGCGCGAAGCTGCACCTTTTTTTCACACCGGCCGTGATCGATGCGAGCGGGAATATTTCCTATCGTTTTCTTCCCTCTCTCTCTGTTCTCATCGTGGATCGGAAAAGCGACGATCGATCTGCTCCTGTCGAGAGCACTGCTAGTACGTACATAAATGATCATGTTCCGAGGCGAGAGAAAAAGGCGAAAGTAGCACGTACGCTTATCCGGCCCTTCCTTTTGTTTGGAGTTTCGCTTGCCCTTCTCCTTGGCTTGGTATCTTCCTCTTTTCTACTGCATTTTTCTCCATACGTATGCGGTATGCAAATGTCTGGATGATATGGTGAACATAATGGCTAGCTGCTAGGCCGCAGTTGTTGTAGCTATGGTTTTCACACAAACCACAAACTGTCCAGATGCATGTTTGCTCGGTTTCCCAGAGGCCAACCCCCACCTTGATCTGTCCAACAGATAGCCGAAAAGTTGAGACGAGCATCGCATGGTTCGTCTCATCGTCTTAACTAGGTCGTTCTATCTCCATAGCAGCTGATGTACTGTGCCACCACAAGTCTACTGTCTACAACCGTCAGGTCAAATCGTTCTTACTATGCAGAGGAAAGTCCCAAAGTCAGGTGCCTCTGCCTGCGTTGTTACCTTAGTTTTACCTCAGTTTTTAGGGTTACTGTCGACCGATGGTTTATGGTAGCTAAATTGGTGATAGAAACCATTACCTAAGTTTTTGACTTTCTACTCGATTGATATATATGATAATTTAATCGGTAGTAGCATTAACTAGTTTGTTTGCAGAACCCAGCACATATGGCTAGCAACACGAGCCATTGGATACGAGGAGCTGGACTTGTGCATAGGAGTGCAAGAAGATATGGCCTACACTTACCTTTCACGAGGCTGCAACAACCCTGGTCGTAGTGCACTAGTGGTAGTAACCTACGTAGAGCTGACCAACGGCGGTACCAATGATTGAGATGAGTAAAGTAAATCGCCGTACCAGTCCAGTCTACGTGCTATGCGCTCACAGACAGAGTTGACTTGTTTTCCTGCCGGTAAAACAAACGCACTCACCCTGCAGCAGCTTACATCTCACTAACATCACTAGCGACTCAGCGAGATCGATCGAATCAACCCAAGTGTAGAGGCAAAGGAACCATGGATACTGCGGTAGCAGCTAGTACATCTCCATGACTTAAACTCACATTGCGGTCAGGGTCCCAAAATCGTAATCAGTTTGTTTACTATATATACCGGTTTAATTTTACGGTAACCCAACCCATTGCAGTGATTAGTCTAGAACAAGACGGTAATCGTGTTTCCATTAACCTGTTGGGATGCGACACGGTACACTGAAGTGTTTCGTCGTACGGTACGGGTTCACAAGCCACATGCGTGCGGTCCTCGGTCGCCGCGGGACAGCGCGGCTAGCGCCCACGTACGTGCGCGTCGCCATCGCATTCACGCTGCCGGGCATGCATCCACGGTCGCCCACGTACGCGCTCTCGCGTCGCGCCGGGAGGTGCGCGGGCGCGGCGCTTTGCTAGCTTGACCCGTTCGCGCGCCTGTTGCGCGCGCGCGTCGCGACGGCGATGACGATGCGTGCATGGCCCGCTTCGGCGGCCGCGACAGCGGCTCGCGTTCTCTCGGCCAACAAGTTCTCTTCTTTTGTTACAAGTCCGACTTGTGTCTGTCCTCGCCGTTCTGATTTAAGATCGGAACGTGTCACGCAGTAGTGCTACGCACCGCGAGCAACGGAGAATGTATCCCGTTTGAGGAGACCCCTGCGTACAATCTATGCACGCAGGCATGCGTCACGCACATGCAGTAAACAGGCATGGTCGAAGAGAGAGACTTTTAAATACGACGAGCACAAAAGAGGCTCTCTGCTTTGAAGTGCGGGTGGCCGGGCGCGATCTCGATTCGTCTTCCGGCGGGTGGGACCGGCCGCTGCGGCGCGCCATGTGTGTGCGAGCGATCAATTCCGGTGCGGTTTCGAGGCTCGAGGCGGGACACCGGTGTGGAATGGTGCGTGTACGGAGACTCGTGGGTCGCCGAGGGCTCCACCCCGCGCACGCGGATGGAATCCGAGGGCGCGCAGTCTTGTGAGGCCTAGGGCTGTTCAAAAATGGAGATATTGTGCATAATTTGTACTCCTCTACGTAGAAATATAAGTTCATTTTAGTTTTTACTGAAGTCATGTAAAATATGTTATTTTCAATTTTGAGAAGCTTTCCTTCCTATTCTGCTCTTGCTATTCTGCTCTTGGCTATATGTGGGCGTCATTTAATTTGTTGCTTCGTCTTCCATACGTGCCTTAGTTACGCCTTGCTTACTTCTATCGGTACAACCAGCTACAACCAGTATGCAGACCCCTCGCGCAGCAAAAAATGAGGCTGCCAGGAATTGAACTCTTGCCTCTCGGTTCAGATAGAAGGAGATTATTGAATACAAAGGACTTTGCATACTATTTAATATGGACAAATAAAAAAATACTACTTAATTAATCACTTTTTGGTATCTAAAATTATATCCTAAACGACTTGTATTTTTATACTGGAGGGAGTATATCATCTATACTCCCTCTGGTTTCAAAAAGCAAGCTATTTTGAACATAATTTTACATACCAAGTAGTGATTAATTACTGTATATTTTCTTTATTTGCCCATATTAAATACAGTGCAGAGTAAAGAAATCATGGGAAACAAAGAAGAATTAGTGCACCATCAGGGATATAGACGTTCAAAATGCACAACAAAATACAAAACGGCTTGTTTTAGGCAACTCTATATACAAATCTAAAACGACTTGCTTTATGAACTAGAAAGAGACTACTGTTATATTTTATTATCTTAATTTATATTATTAATTTAATAAGGTAATTTAATATAATTTTTATTCATTTTGCTTTTAAGGTTATATATAATAATCTAGATTTAATATAAGACCTATTTTATTCTTTTTCTTATTTAATACATTGTCTAGATATTACTAAATAGTTTTCATACTTTAAACAGCATGTATAGGAATCTCTAATAGATAATTTCTCTGAAATAATTTTACATCTAATCACATCTTTTCTCTTTTCTTTCATCCACCAATCATCTCTTCTTCTTTTTCTCATGTAAAGTTGTCTTCATGTATAAGAAACGATATTATTTCCTCTCCTAACTTTATTGTCATATCATATTTATTTATATGATACAATTATCTAGTCATTCGGCATACTATTTTTCCAACTAAATTCTAGTTAGAGTATTTGAACCGACCTGACGTGTCCACCGCTCTCCTGCATGCACAGATTGCCCGCTCGGCTTCTCGGTCCAAACAAGTCCTACCAAAAATAAAATGCGATGTCTTCATCGCCAACTATCAAGGAACCTAGCAAAGGCCGGCCTCTCGGCACGACCTGTGCTAGATACGTCAGAAGAGTGTGAATCCCTCCGGGACTACATTCGTCGCTTCTCCGAGCGGTGGAACACCGTCGCCAGCATCTCTGACGCCGACGTCATGACTATTTTTTAGGATGGACTGAGAAATCTATCGGAATTATTTCGCCATCTGGTGATGAATGAGCCAGCAATGCCAGGCGAGATGATCACCACCGCTGAGCAATTTGCCAACGCTGAGGACGCCGAGCGGGAGCAAATGCACCCGACCGCTCGAGAGTCCCGCAAAGATAAGAAACGCTCGGACGATCGTCGCCGGTCGTCGCGGCGTGAAGACCGCAACAAACCAGAATCCTCCCGATCGAAAGATCGAAAGAGGAAGTCGGAGCACGTCATGGTTGCCGAGAAGAAACCTCGATCCAAGGATCAGGGGAACTCGATGATGCAGGAGATACTTGACAAGCCCTGCATTTTTCATTCAAATAGCAACCACACCACCCACCGGTGCTAGCAGTTGCAGAATCATATGGTCAAAGAGGTGGAAGAAAATCCTCGGTAAGATAAGTGTCGTCGGGATGATAAAAAGAAGAAGACTCACAGGGACGACAAAGACGTCGACCCCCCGGCTAAAAATGACTTCCAAGAGCCCGCTCGGACGGTTTCGATGATCTTCGGCGGAGTAGTTGCGGCGGTGTCTAAGCGCCAGCAAAAGCTGCTCACCCGTCACGTAAACACCATTAGCGACAGGGCGATCGAGCACCTGCGGTGGTCGGAAGTCCCGATCACCTTCAACCGGGATGACCATTGGACGAACGTCCCCAAGCCAGGTCGGTTCTCACTGGTGGTCGACCCGGTGATTCTGAAGGTGCGCCTTAAGAGGGTACTCATTGATGGTGGAAGCGGTCTTGATGTTTTGTTCAAGGGGACCCTCTTCGCGCTCGGCATCGATGAGTCATCGCTCCAAAAGACGGACACACCTTTTTACGGGATCGTTCCAGGAAAGGCCTCAATTCCACTAGACACGCTCACCCTGCCGGTGACATTGGGCACTCGGGATAATTTTAGGACCGAGCATATCAAATTTTATGTTGCTGACTTCGAAACTGCCTACCAGGCCGTGCTGGGTAGGCCCTCCCTCGCCAAGTTCATGGTGGTGCCCCACCTCCCACGCCTGTGAGCAGGAGAGCCTCGCCTTGGGAGAAGCAGTGGATATTTCTGTTAGAATGGACGAGACCATCCAGGCGGCTAAGATCACGCCGACCACCGACCTCGCCATCCCGACCTCCGCGCCATCAATATCGGGCATGTCGCCATCGCTCGCTGAGTACAAGAGTATTCAGCTCTCCGACGCCGACCCCTCCAAGACAGTGCTCATCGGGACAGCACTAGATCCTAAATAGGAAAGCGCGCTCGTCAGCTTCCTCTGCGCCAACATCAACATTTTTGCCTGAAAACCCTTTGATATGCCAAGCGTACCAAGGGAGCTGATCGAGCATGAACTTCATGTCTTTCCGACAGCAAAGCTGGTCAAGCAGAAGATGCGCCGGTTTGCCCAAGAACGCAAAGAGGCCATCAAGGAGGAGGTTACCCGCTTGCTAGCAGCCGGGTTCATTAAAGAGATGTATCATCCCGACTTGATAGCCATCCCAGTCTTTGTAAAAAAGAAAAATAGGAAATGAAGAATGTGCATTGACTACACCGATCTCAATAAGCGATGTCTAAAAGATCCTTTCCCGCTGCCGCGCATTGATCAAGTGGTGGATTCCACAGCCGGCTATTCCCTTCTTTGCTTCCTGGATTGCTATTCATGCTATCATCAAATCAACCTGAAGGAAGAAGATCAAGAGAAGATATCATTCATCACTCCATTCGACGCCTATTATTATACATCAATGCCCTTTAGGCTCAAGAATGTTGGGGCTACATACCAACATGCCATACAACATTGTCTCGCCGACCAGATTAGACACAACGTGAAAGCTTATGTGGATGATGTCATCATCAAGTTAAGGCATCCAGAAGATTTAATTCTCGACATCTAAGAGACGATAGACAATCTCCACAAATTCTGATGGAGGCTCAACTCGAACAAATGCGTATTCAGAGTGCCGACTGGGAAGCTGCTCGGGTTTGTTGTCAGTAGCCGGAGAATCGAGGCAAATCCAGAGAAGATTTCAGCGATCATCAACATGGCTAAGCCGACCAGCGTGAAAAACATTCAGCGCCTCACGGGTTGCATGACGGCACTCGGGCGTTTCATCTCTCGACTCAGCGAGGGAGGAATGCCATTCTTCAAATTATTGAAAAAAGAGGGCAATTTTAATTGGACCCCGGAAGCAGACTAGACGTTGGCCGACCTCAAAAAATTTCTCACAACGTCGCCTGTTCTGGTTGCGCCGACCCCTGGAGAAACTTTACTCCTCTACATCTCCGCCACGACACGTGTGGTCAGTACCGCCATGATCGCCGAGCACCCAGAGAAGGGCCACGCCTACCTAGTTCAATGACTGGTGTATTTTATATCTGAAGTACTCGGACCATCAAAAGTTTGATACTCTCAGATTCAAAAACTCCTTTTTGCCGTGCTTATCACCGTTAGAAAGCTCAAACATTACTTCTAGGCGCACTCGGTGGATGTCATCATAGAATTTCCACTCGGTGACATTCTCCACAATCGGGACGCCACTGGTCAGATTGTTAAGTGGGCCATCGAATTGGGTGAATATACCCTCGATTTCAAACCTCGGACGGCCATCAAGTCTCAAGCTCTCTTCAATTTTATTGCCGAGTGGACTGAGAGTCAAATACCGTCGACTGCTGAGATCCTGGAGCATTGAGTCATGCATTTTGATGGCTCCCTTAGCATTGACGGAGCAGGTGCTGGAGTACTTCTGATCTCCCCTCAAGGTGAACGTCTAAAGTATACTCTTCAACTTATTTTCACAGCGTCTAACAACACAGCCGAGTACGAAGCACTCGTCAATGGCTTGCAGATTGGTATTTCCCTTGGAGTCAAACACTTGATGGTATATGGTGATTCAAAATTGGTCATCATCCAAGTCAATAAAGACTGGTCTTGCACCAGCGATAAAATGGATGCATATTGCACGGAGGTCCGTAAGTTGGATGGTAAATTCTATGGCCTTGAGTTCCATCACGTCCCTAGGGACGAGAACTCGGCTGCCGACCTCCTCGTCAAGCTAGGATCTTCTCGAGCGCTAGCACCAAGCGGGGTTTTTCTCCAAGAACTTCACAAACCGTCGGTTCAAGCTGAAGAAGCGCAACCCTTGGGCACCAAGGAAACGCCTTCTGTTTTGATTATCACCGACGACGCTGAGGATTGGTGCCAATCCTTCATCGACTTCATCCTTACCGCCAAAGCTCCTGAAGACAAAGATTTGACCATTTGCCTTGCCCGAAGGAGCAAGCAATATGTTGTTATAGGGACTGACTTATACAAAAGGGCCGCCTCTACCCGAGTACTCATGAAATGTGTTACCCGATCCCAAGGGTTAGAAATATTAAAAGAAGTGCACTCGGGCTTGTGTGAAAATCATGCCGGCGCTCGCACACTGGTCGGCAAGGCTTTCTAGTCTAGTTTTTATTGGCCGACCGCCAACGAAGATGCCAAGTCACTGGTCCGAAGCTACCAAGGCTGTCAATTTTTTGCAAATAGCACCATCTCCCTGCTCAAGCTCTCCAAACCATCCCGCTCTCATGGCCGTTTACGTGCTGGGGGCTTGATATGGTCGGCCCATTCCAGAAGGCCCCCTAGGGATATGATCGCCTATTCGTCGCAATTGACAAATTCAGAAAGTGGATTGAAATTATGCCACTCTAAACCAGTACAGCCAAGAGGGCCGTGGAGTTTATCTAAGGTATATACTATCGGTATGGTGTTCCTAACCAGATCATTACCGATCTTGGTACTCAGTTCACCGGTAATAATTTTTGGGAATTCTGCGAAGACCGGTGTATTCAAGTTAAATATGCATCTGTGGCACATCCAAGGGCAAATGGTCAATGTGAACGAGCAAATGGCATGATACTCCAAGGTTTAAAAGCTAGAGTCTTTGACCCTCTCAACAAATATGGCAGTCGATGGATGAAGGAATTGCTAGCAGTCCTTTGGGGACTTCACACTCAGCCTAGCCGAGCGACCGGTTGGACTCTGTTTTTTCTAGTGTATGGGTCAGAGGCCATTTTGCCGGTAGATATGCTCCATGAGTCACCAAGGATCTAGCAATATGATGACAGCGCCACCGAACAATCAAGAGAAGAGGACATTAATAGTCTCGAAAAAGCTCGCATGTCCGCAGCCATTCAGTCAGATCGGTACCAGCAAGTCCCACGCCAAGACCACGACCACAACGTACATGGTCGGTTGTTTCATGTCGGTGACCTGGTCCTGCGTCGAGTATAGTCTGCAGTCGGTACTCACAAGCTCTCTGCTCCATGGGAGGGTCCATTCATTATAGCAGAAGTTACTCGACCAAGCTCTTATCGATTGATGTGCGAAGACGGCCAATGTGTCCCTAATTCTTGAAATATCGAGCATTTTCGCCGTTTTTACCCATGATGTTATAAGCTACGTATTCTTATCTTGAGTTAATAAAGATGTTTTTTTCAATTTTAAATTACTCTCATTTTCCACCCCCCCGACCCCGAGTGTGTGTATCCTTATCACTCTAACCCAAAGTCTATGACCCGCTCTAGCTTTGGTGAGTTGTTATTGAGATCTGTTGCCCACTCGGGGGCTCGCCATTCGCCATACTGTTGGCTGACCTCCTTATTTTGTTATTTCCGACTACTTATGAAGTTGAACGTTCAATACGCGTGTATGCGGCTTGGTTTCCCTACGCTGCGAACTACAGCTATACCAATCACTTGGAAATCAGAAAATGGTGGTCGGACACAGCATAATTTTAATTTCAAAATATCATTGCATTAAAAGTTAACTATATACATAGTTCTTTTCTCTACATATTTTTATCTACTCGGCAGGTTCTTTCGGATACGGCTCTAAATCTTGGATGTGTATAACTGCCATATCCTCCACCTCCGCGTAGATCCGCTCCACGTCGGACTCGTCGACGTTCGCCGATCGCCTCGCCTGGATGTAATCCATCCGAGCAGTCGGGTATAGCGCTCGAACTATCCCGAGCGCGTGTGCGGCCGCCGACACCATGAAGTTCCGGGCTTGCTCCCACAGACGTGTCACCAACCCCTGGAGTCGCTCGAAAAAATGCTTCACTGTCCACTCGGAGTTGGCAGGCTCACCGTCAATCATCTTGACGAGCGTCTCCGCCCCCGCCCAGACATGGTCGAGCTACGCCTGAGTATTGATCAGACGCATCTCCAGGTCGGCGAACTGAGCGTTCACCTGTCGATGCAGTTTTGCAAAGCATCAAGACAAGTGTCAGCCAATATTCCAATTCAAAATTATTGACGATAATATTGGACGACCGTACTTTTGTACTCACCGACTGCTTCATCGGCATTCTTCTTGGCGACTGTGGTGGCGGCCTCGAAGGTGGTGATCTTCTTCTTCAGCTAGCCTGTCTCGGCCTCACCTTTCGCCGCCCTTTCCTTGGCCTCATCACGTTCGGCCACGGCCACCTCCGTCGCAATGACCGATTGCTCAGCCATGACAGTCGCCGTCTCCAATTGGGCCTCTAGGGTCGCCTAATCTATTAATCGCCATGATTAGATTGATGCAATATAAATACCGCCAACAGCTTATGAAGTGGCTAGATACTTACTGGAGGATCGGATGTCCAACTGGGTGTGGAGAATCTCATTGTCCTTCTCTGCCATCCTCCAGGCGGCCTCCCTCCTCACCAGCTGCTCCGTTAATCGCTGCAGCAAGTACATGGTCAACTATAAATGATGGATTACAAACAGAAATTCATGTAAGCCTGACTTACGACGGTCGCACGGCCGAGACGGCTGAGTGCGTCAGAGCATTCTGCCAACCCCTGATGCACTTCATCGCTAACGGGGCTCGGGCTGCCTCCCGACCACGTCGCCTCAGTCGATGGCGGCACTGCATTTTTTGCCTTCCCCACTCGAGGGTCGCCGGTCGATTGCTCTCCCATCGCTGCGTCGCCAGTCGGGCCAGCTATGGTCGGCACGGCTCCAGCATCAGTCGGGGCACCGCTGCTAGGCGTGGTTGTGGTCGGTGCCCCTACAATCGGGGCCTCTGCTGGTCAGCCCTCGGGGGTTGGCGCAGCTACGGTCGGCCCGGTAGCGGCCGTGAAGATAACCACATCAGTGCTCACCACCGCCGCCGTAGTTGTTGTCGCACCAGCCGGCACGGTCGCCGCCGTGTCATCCCTTCCGCCGACCACCGTAGAGCCACTGGTCGCCGATGGGCTAGTCAACCCACCATCATCGGGCAACGGTTCCGGCGCGTTGTCAAATAGACAAAGGTTAAACCTATTGCCTGCATAGTGTTCCTCAATGTTGGTAAGGCATCGACTTACCAGGTGGATTTCCGGAACGCGCTCCTCTTCACCCGGGGATATTTACCCGAAGGGCCTCCCGATGGCAGAGGAGGAGGTGGCGGAGGTGGAGGTGAGGGCGATGACGACGATGACGACATCACTTTCGCCCCACCAGCCGGACTAGCATCGGACATTTCCGTGTCGACACCAGCCTCTCTAGAAAATGACGATGGCACCTTGGGTTTTCCCTAAGATGGCACCGCCGTCGGCGGTTTCTTCACCACAGGAGGACAAACGTCTTTGTCCTTCCTCTTCTTTGTCCCGATTGACCCGATCGGCCGGTCGATGTCCTTTTGCCCCACCGCACGGGGCTGCTCGGGCAAAGGCGCCAGCGAGCAATAAGCTTCTTGCCCCTGCAATAAAGACCCCATGAGCACCTGGCAGGTGATATTACCAAACATCTGTAGGGTTATGGGGAGGCTACGCTAGCGCTTAATTTCAAAAATTACCCCGTTAGCCCAGGAACCATGCGTGTATTGGGATCATGGATCATTACCTTGAACCACGAGACGTGCTCGGACAGCGAAAGTAGAGTTGGAGTAACGTGGTCTCGAGCAACTCTTCTCCCGGCTTTGTTCGTTCGTCGGTGATCCGACGATGAAGACGACACGATCTGATGATCCGGCAAACTCCGCAGGAAGAAGATGAGCACCGATGCAGGAACGGTGCCTCTATAGTATCCACACGTACAGGGAAGGGATCACCTCGCGTCGACGTGCTAGCACCGCTCACGAGATCTAGAAGATCAATCACAACACTTGTGATCGTGGAGAGAGGAGAGGTGGCGGGTAGGGTTAGGGGGAAGTGACAATGAACAGCAGCCACCACGTGCTAGCCCCCACCCCTCTTTATATAGTGCATCAACGTGGGCCTTTAATCTGCATTAAAGCCCAACAGATCTAATCTGTTCGCGTGGTCCAGAACTTCTGGCTATAGCCAGAACTTCTGGCCACCAGAACTTTCGGATCCCATCCAGAACTTCCAAAATAGACCTTCTGTATCGAATTAATTCTCAACCCAGAACTTTCGGTTCGTCCAGAACCCGAAACTTTTTGCTCTAGCCGGAACTTCCGGTTCGTCTAGAAAATCGAACACTGGGACTGACCCAGAACTTCTGGTCCTACCAGAACTTCCGGATGCTCCAGAACCCAGAACTTCTGGCTACAGCCGGAACTTTTGATTCCCCCAGAATTTTCTTGCGCACAATTCCATCAACATCAATGCAAAAACAATAAAAAAGAAGCAAGGCGTTACCGCCGATTGAGGATTGAGCAACTTGTATGAGCACGGGCCATCCTCATTTCCGATCATCATCTTAGGGGCAAGGAAGTCCCACACTCGCTTTGCGCCCTCTTACGTGGTCAGGAGCTCTAGGGACTCCCAGAGGAGTCCGACTTGTTGGGTTATGGGGAGGCTACGCTAGCTCTTAATTCAAAAATTTACCCTGTTAGCCTAGGAACCATGTGTGTAATGGGATCATGGATCGTTACCTCAAGCCTCGAGACGCGCTCGGGCAGTGGAAGTAGAGTCAATGAAGCGTGTCCTCGAGCTGCTCCTCCCGGCTCCGTTTGTTCGACGGGCGATGAAGACAACGCGATCCTACGATTCAACGATCTCCACGGAAAGAAGACGAGCACCACTATTGGAATAATGCTTCCATGGTATCCACACGTCCAGGGACTGGATCACCCCGCGTCGGCGTGCTAGCACCACTCACGAGATCCGAGGAAATTGATCACAACACTTGCAATCGAGGAGAGAAGAGAGGTGGCGGCTAGGGTTTTGTCAAACCAAAAACAAACATCAGCCTTTTCATGCTAGCCCCTCCTCTCTTTATATAGTGCCCTGTCACGGGCCTTTAATCTGTATTAAAACCCAACAGATCTAATCTGTTCGTCTGGACCGAAACTTCCGGTTCTGACCAAAACTTCCAAAAATAACCTTCTGTATCGAATTTATTTTGACCTAGAACTTTTGGTCCAACCGGAACTTCCGATTCGTCTAGGCAGGCCCAGAACTTCCGGTACAACATGAACTTCCGGGTCCTCTAGAAAACCGAAACTGGGGCTGGCCCAGAACTTCTGGTCTAACCGGAACTTCTGGATGCTCCAAAATCCAGAACTTCTGGCTCTCAGCCAGAACTTCCGCTTCCCCTAGAATTCTCTTGAGCACAATTCTATCAATCTCCCACTTGCACAAGAGCCAATTTTTGCAAGTTTTAAAATTCAATCCCCTTAAGCGTGTGACCCGATAGGTTCATATGTAAACGGCCGCTACCCGAAAACTATTTCCAAATCGCCGATCAATAGCGGTACCTAGCAGCACATATTGACCCCCGAAAGCATACAAAGTTAAAATCATACTTTCTGAACCTTGATATACTTACACACCAATCCCTTTACCACACGACATCAGTCAAGCTCAAGGCGAGATTCGTGCCACCCTTGTTGATAGCTCGATACTTCACTCGATCAAGTAGTGGATTTAATCATGATCAACTCTTTGATCATAGTGGCATGGCCATGTACTTTCCAATTCGACTACCTCGAGGAGCCCAGAGACGTCTCTCCCGTTATTTAGGAGGGGTAAATTCCATCTTGACCGCTCACATCCCACGACACGTTTCATGACACACCTGAAAGGAACCTTTATAACTACCCTGTTACGGAATAACGTTTGAAAGCCCCTAAGTGTGCTACTACACATTCTAGAATCAATGATGATCTTAGGTCTAAGGACTCTGTAGGTACACCATTTGAGATGACAATGGATGGCACATATAAAATAACAATCCCAGCAGTATCTCAAAGTGGGTCTATCCAACTTCATGTTCACCAACATGAGTCCACATTACTGATTTGACATTTCTATGTATATGATCTGTGAAACATGATCATCAATCAGACATATGTGCTAATCTATAAATCATCACTGTCCCACATGATGATATGAGATTAGGGATCGTTTAGAATAACATCATAGCACAAAGAGTCTCACAAATAAGTCATCAACTTGCTGATCAATGTAAAAGACATTTATTCAAGGAACAAGATAACCAATTATTCAAATGTACATCAGCATAGACAAAATAACTTCTTCTCACATACACTGGACTCACTCACGCAAGTATCTAATACCCATAGAGCTCAAGTATGCCTCATGTCTGGGTTGTGAGAGAGGCTTCGTCAACGGATCGGCTATGTTCAAATCCATGTGCACCTTGCATATCTTCATATCACCTCTATCGATAATCTCACGGATCAGATGATAGCGCCGCAGTATGTGCTTGGACTTCTGGTGCGACCTAGGCTCCTTGGCTTGTGCAATGGCACCACTATTATCACAATAGATGTTCACTAGACAGGACGCACTAGGGACAACACCTAACTTAGAAACAAATTTTCTGATCTAAACTGCCTCCCTCGCAGCTTCCGAAGTTGCAATATATTCGGCTTTTGTCGTTGAATCTGCAACCGTTTCTTGCTTGGAACTCTTCCAACTCACTGCGCCTCCATTGAGGCAGAATACAAATCTAGACTACGATCGCGAATCGTCCTTATCGGTCTGGAAGCTGGCATCGGTGTAACCATTTACAACGAGCTCCTCCTCGCCTCCATATACTAGGAACATATCCTCAATTCTTCTCAAGTACTTAAGGATACTTTTTACAACCGTCTAGTGACTTTCACCCGGGTTTGACTGATATCTGCTCGTAACACTTAGAGCATAAGAAATATCTGGGCGTGTACAAAGCATGGCATACATGATGGATCCGATTGCGGAGGCATATGGGATCGCACTCATCTTCTCCAGCTCATCAGGTGTCGAAGGACACTGACTCTTGCTGAGAGAAATACCATATGACATTGGCAGAAAACTTTTCTTGGAATTCTGCATATTGAACCGTTTCAATACCTTGTCAATGTACATGCTTTGGCTTAATCTAATTAACCTTCTCGATCTATCTCTATAGATCTTTATGCCCAAAATGTATGCTGCCTCTGTAAGATCTTTCATTGAGAAATTTTTTCTCAACGAAGACATGACAACATTTAGCATAGAAATATCATTTCCGATTAATAATATGTCATCTACATATAAGACCAGAAACACAAGTGAGCTCCCACTAGCCTTTTTGTAAACACAAGGCTCTTCTCCATTCTTAATGAAGGCAAACCCTTTGACTACCTCATCAAAGCGAAGATTCCAACTCCGAGAAGGCTGCTTCAGCCCATAAATGGACCTTTGCAGCTTGCAAACTTTCCCATTATCCTCTGGATCATCAAGACCTTCAGGCTGTGTTATGTACACATCTTCACTTAGGTTTCCATTAAGAAATGCCGTCTTAACATCCATTTGCCATATCTCATAGTCATAAAATGCGGCAATTGCTAGGATGATCCGGATAGACTTCAGCATAGCGACGGGCAAAAACGTTTCATCATAATCAACACCTTGAATCTGCCTGAAACCTTTCGCCACCAATCGTGCCTTATAGATGTGAACATTTCCATCAACGTCTATCTTTTTCTTAAAAATCCATTTACACTCGATAGTTTTTACACCATCAGGTAGATCGACCAAGTCCCAAACTTGATTCTCTCGCATGGATTCTAACTCGGATCTTATGGCTCCATGTCATTTCTCAGATTTTGGTCCTATCACTGCTTTCGAATAGGTCTTAGGTTCATCATTGTCCAACAATAATACGTCGCGCTGCCCAGTGGTTAAAAACGCTAACCGCTCGGGCGCACGACTTAACCTCTTCGACCGACGTGAGGCTGGTGTCTCAACAATAGGCTCTGCAACATTTTGCATGTCGAGGTTCAGTTCAGTAGGAGCTGAAACACTTTTTAGTGGTTCTCGAACCTCTTCGAGTCGCACCGTGCTCCCACTAACCCCTTTCGAGAGAAACTCTTTCTCTAGAAAGACACCATTCCGGGTGATAAATACTTTGCCCTCTTCCCGGTTATAAAAGTAATATCCTTTGGTTTCCCTAGGATACCCCACAAAGAAGCATTTATCAGATTTGGGAGTGAGCTTATCAGACGTCAAACAGTTTACATAGGCCTCACAACCCCAGATCTTTAGAAAAGACAACCCAGGACTCTTCTCAATCCATATCTCATATGGTGTCCTCTCTACATATTTAGATGGAACTCTGTTTAGTGTGAAAGCAGCAGTTTCTAAAGCGAATCCCTAGAAAGACAATGGAAGATCAGTTTGACTCATCATTGACCGGACCATGTCCAACAAAGTTTGATTCCTCCGCTCAGACACTCCATTCCACTGGGGTGTTCTGGGTGGAGTCAGCTGTGGAACAATTCCACACTGCTTCAGATGATCATTAAACTCATGGCTCAAATATGCACCTCCACGATCCGATCGTAGAAATTTGATTGTTTTGCCAGTATGATTTTGTACCTCATTCTGAAACTCCCTAAACTTTTCAAAGGATTTCGACTTATGCCTCATTAAGTAGACGTAACCATATCTACTAAAGTCATCAGTAAAAGTGACGAAGTACTGGAATCCATCTCTGGCTGTAGAACTCATTGGTCCACATACATCAGTATGTACAATGGCCAACAGTTCATTTGTCCTCTCACTTTGACCAGTGAAAGGCGTCTTAGTCATTTTGCCAAGTAAACAAGACTCACATGTATCAAACGATTCAAATCAAATGACTCCAAAAGCCCATCTCTATGGAGCTTCTGCATGCACTTCTCATTTATATGACCCAAACGACAATGCCATACATAGGTAGGATTCAAATTATTGAGTCTCGGTTTCTTCATATTAATGTTATAAACATGTGTATCCTCAAGATTCAGAACATATAAGCCATTTAACAATGGACAAACACCATAGAGCATACCATTCGAAAATATTGAACAACACTTGTTCTTTATTACGAATTCAAAACCGTCTTTCTCTAAACATGACGAAGAGATAATGTTTCTGCCCAAAGCAGGAATAAAATAACAATTATTTAACTTTAAAACTAATCCTGAGGGTAGCGACAAAGAATAAACACCGACGGCCAACGCAGCAACTTTTGCACCATTGCCGACGGGAACATCCAATTCGTCTCTTGCGCACTTCCTAGTCCTTTTCAGCCCCTGCAACGATTTGCAAGTGTGAATCATTGATCTGGTATCAAATACCCATGAATCACTTGGACGAGTAGCAAGATAAATTTCAATAACATTTATACCTAAAGCGGAAGTCACACTTCCCTTCTTTTTCTTTTATTCTTCTAAGTACAACTTGCAATTTCTTCGCCAATGGCCAGGCTTATGGCAGTGGTGGCAAGTGTCAGAGCTAGCGGGGCCCGACTTGGACTTTTCAGCCGAATTAGACTTGGAGCTTGAGATCGCATCTGAAGCTTTAGCGTTTCCTTTACGCTTTCTCTTCTTACTTTCCTTTTGAACCATCATCACATGACTAGCATTTTTCTTAAGGCTTTCCTCGGCTGTCTTGAGCATCCCATGCAATTCAGCCAAGGTCTTCTTTATGACATTCATATGATAATTCATGATAAATGGATCGAAGCTCGCAGGGAGCGACTGAAGAATCACATTTGTGGCTAAATCTTTATCAAGTTTAGAGCCAAGCTTCTCTAGGTTCTCAACTTAACCAATAATCTTGATCACACGAGGACTCATAGGACTGCCTTCCGTCAACCTGCACGCAAACAAGGACTTTGAGACATTATACCTCTCAGTCCATTCTTGGTTCTCAAATATGCCCTTCAGCCCCATGATCATATCGTAGGCATCCTTATCCTCATATTGCTTCTGAAGCTCAGAAGACATGCAGGCAAGCATGAGACAGCTGACATCAATTGAATCACTAGCGAACTTCTCATAAGCTCGCCTTTCAGCAATTGATGTATTATTCGTTGGTTCATCAGGGTGGGGTTTCTCTAGAATGTAATCCTTATCTTCTGTTTGAGAACAATTCTCAAATTCCAGTACCAGTTTATGAAGTTTGTTCTAGACAATTTCTTTCTTTCAAGGATAGGTCACAGATTAAAAACGAAAGTATTCTTTGCAGTAGGTGCCATGATCTACAACAATAATACAAGGTTCAGCACTATGCTATGTTAATCTTCTATCAAATAAAAGATGTACCAAAATATGTAAAATGATCGCTTTTCCTCTAACGACATATTGTGGGACATGATCCATATTCAACTAACTCCTAGTGAGCTTTGGCATCACTTCTAGAAGATTAGTGACATAGGTAAGCAATACTTTGCTAATCACATCTCTATGTGACTCTTGTTCGTTGGGGTAACATCCAATGCCCGACTCCCAACTCCATGTCCCGAAGCCCAAAATTGTTTTGATAGCTTTGTTAAGCAAACTAATACTATGCATGTGGTTGTCCGACATCCACCATAACTGGTCAAGATAAAAGATGGTACCCTGCTTTGGCAGACCTACCATCGATGATCAAGAACCTTAGTAGGTGCAGCTATTGGAAAGAGCATTAATACTTGTATGACAGGAACATAAGTAAACATCACAGACAATCATATTAACTGTGACATAGTATGGCCGTCTCGCATGGCGATCTCCATCTCCATGGTTCCTGTCCTTCGGGTCATCACGCTTCAAGCCTCCATGAACTTGTATCAGTTTATTACACCTAATAGCACTATACTAATTACATGAGCAGAAGCATTATATGTCGACGCGTAGGTTGTACAACATTTGAACAGCCTTGGGCTGTAATCAATCATGACGCATAGGCTATGTTATTACAAGCGATTACCATATACATTGCAAGGCCATACCAGTCACAACATTCCCTGCAAAAATGAGTTAGGCGGAATTTAGACGTGACTGAGCCAAGCCTGGAACTTCCGGCTCAGAGGCCCGGAACTTCCGGTCAAAGGGCCCGAAACTTCCGACTCAGGGCTGGAACTTCTGAAATCAACCTTCTGACTTGAATTTATTTTTGGCCCGGAAGTTCCGAGTCACACCCGGAACTTTCGAAAATAACCTTCTGTACGGAATTTATTTCTGTCTGGAACTTCCGGTCTAACAGGAACTTTTGGACCCAGAACTTCCGGTCCAACCTGAACTTTCGAAAATAACATTCTGTATTGAAAATTATTTTGGCCCGAAACTTCTGGTCCAATCGGAACTTTCGGAAATCCGACGACAAAAACAATAGATCCAATCTATTTCCATCACATGTCATCATATGTGATCGATCCAGATCGAACACTACGCACGTAAGCTCTAATACCACTGTTAGGTTATGGGGAGGCTACGCTAGCGCTTAATTTCAAAAATTTACCCCGTTAGCCCAGTAACCATGCGTGTAATGGGATCATGGATCATTACCTCAAGCCTCGAGACGTGCTCGGGCAGCAGAAGTAGAGTCAATGAAGCGCATCCTCGAGCTCCTCCTCCTGGCTCTGTTTGTTCGACGGGCGATGAAGACAACGCGATCCTACGATCCGATGATCTCCACGGGAAGAAGACGAGCACCACTATTGGAGTAGTGCCTCCATGGTATCCACATGTCCGAGGACTGGATCACCCCGCGCCGGCGTGCTAGCACCACTCGTGAGATCCGGGGAGATCGATCACAACACTTGTAATCGAGGAGAGAAGAGAGGTGGCGGATAGGGTTTTGTCAAACCAAAAATAAATAGTAGCCTTTTCGTGCTAGCCCCTCCTCTCTTTATATAGTGTCCTGTCACGGGCCTTTAATCTGTATTAAAGCCCAATAGATCTAATCTGTTCGTCTGGACCGAAACTTCCGGTTCTGACCAAAATTTCCGAAAATAACCTTTTGTATCAAATTTATTTCGACCTAGAACTTCTGGTCCAACCGGAACTTCCGGTTCATCCAGGCAGGCCCGGAACTTCTGGTCCAACCAGAACTTCCGGCTCCTCTAGAAAACCGAAACTAGGGCTGACCCAAAACTTCCGGTCTAACCGGAACTTCCGGATGCTCCAGAACTTGGAACTTCTGGCTCTCAGCCAGAACTTCCGGGTCCCCCATAATTCTCTTGAGCACAATTCCATCACGACCCCCCCGCATACTCGTACCCTAGCCATGCTCAGCTCTTGCAGGGCTGAACGCGGCGGAGCATAAAGTTAAGGGCCACGTGGACCCCAGTCAACTTCTGCTTCCGAAGCTCGCCGATATCTCGGACAAGCTCGTTCACTTGGGCCTTGTCCTCTGACCCGCACTGGTCCGACCAGGTCAAGGCCTAGGCCGGCACACGATCGATCTCCAGCAAAAGGGCCGGCTCGTGGTTCCCGACTTAGAACCACTAGGAGTGCTAGCCCTTGTTGGACGTCGGGAGGGGGACGACGATATATTCGACCGCCTTACCATCGCGTTGCTGGATCCCAGCTCCACCAATGACCCTCTTCTTCAGAAATTGTAGAGAAAAGAAGTAGTGGAAATGTGAAGAATGGAGTTGGGGTGAGGTTACAAAGTGAAATGTCATAATGATGGAGGAGGCCCTGAAGGAAAGGATGGACCGGCAAGCCGAACCCGCGATGAAGAAAGGACTCGAACACCACCACTTCGTTGGTGTTCGAAGTCGGAAAGCTCTCCCCCGCCGCAGCATGCCACAAGGATAGCGCCTTCGTCGGGAGAACTCTGGCCTTCTCCTGGAGCTGAATTCGCCGCTCCGAAGCGCTAGACCTCATGAACTCTTTCGACCGGTCGATGCCGACGCTAGAGTCGGTGGTCGCCATCGAGACGTTGCACGGAGGAGCGAGGGGCTTCAGATTAAAGAGGCGCCGAGCTTTGCGAAGGCACACTACGCAATAGCAGTGGTGACCGGGACGGCGAGGTGCCAGTGGGAAAGTTTTAGGCGAGAGGAAGAAGATGAACAGCAAAAGCGTGTGGTAGACGAATTGCTAAATGGGCTATTTATAACTGACCGCGCGATGGTTCAGACCCCCACTCCACCGCAATCACCTCGGGACAAGCTTGGAAAGCGAGCCCACGTTATTTCTCGTCGGTCAAATCGCCACGACGACCCCATCTGACCGCTCAAAGCAAATCGGACGGTTGCGCATGGGAACCGAACCGATGCCCCCACTAAAACCAACATCCGCGCCCTTTCCCATAAATCGAATCTATCAAGATCCTGTCCTCTCCGCTGGACACCACTTCATGAGGACTGCCATGGACCCCACGTACTCCATTACTCCTATAGCCACCAATCTGACATCTTTTCCTGCCGAAACCTCCGTAGACCCGCTTACGACTGCAGTTGCCAATATGCGGCAACTGGCGCCTGTCTCGCCAAAATCTCTATGGGCCCCATGTTCCCTTGCAGCAACTGGTGCCCTTTTCACCAAAACACCGTGTTCGCCAAATCGCCATGGGACCCACCTACTTCTCCGCCTCCGAGAACTCCGCCTGACGCCGTGTTCGCCGAATCGTCGTGGGATCCACCTACTCCTCCGTCTCCGGCAACTACGCCTGACGCTGTGTTAACCGAATCGCTATGGGGCCCACTTACTCCTCTTCTCCTATCAACTCCGACTGATGCCTTGAAGGGCTCATTCACTCCATTACGCCAATGGACTCCAGTAGACGCCTTTTCGCTAAAACACCAGAGATTTAAAACATTTCTCAACTCCAGCGAGCACCCGATCGTCAAAACACTCGGGGGCTCAAGTTTCTCCTACCTCAATGAGAACGGAACAAGATTTTAGACCTTGGAGCCTGTTTCTCCAAACAAACCTTCAAGCTCAGGGGCTACACCCGGCAGGTGCACCTGACCGGTGCACTCTCCTAGTTGATAAAGAAAAATTCATCAAAGATTAGCGCTCTTTACAGCTTCTCGACTCCATCCTAAAGATTATCGCCTTTCTACCACAAAGAACTTAGGGGCTTCTGTCGGGGATATGACCTCGGGGTACTCTCCAAGTGTATTCATGATGATTAGACAGAAGACGAGGTTGGGAAGGCAGAGCATTAAATACGACCCGACCACCAAGACTTGGGAGGACGCCAGATCTCCAGGACTAGGGAGGACGCCCGACCGCCAGGACTCGGGTGGACACCCCACCGCCAGGACTCAGGGGTTCGTTCAAACAGCCAGACCACCTTATCAATAGCAATAAAATCCAGGATGTAACAGTCAAATCAATATAGCGAATAACCGCTGTACTTATTAGCCCCTGATCCCAGGTGATTTAAACCGATTTAAAAGAGATTAATGGGGTAGATTAAACCCTGAACGGTAAACCCCTAATTCCTACAGTATATAAAGGGATCGGGGGCACCTTTTACAGGGGTGGATAGGAAAAGGTCTTTTCCAGACTTACGCTCATGCGCTTAAGATCCATTTCAGGCTCTTTTCCTCATATTCACACACACATAATTAGGGTTATTATCCTCTGGGAGACCCGAACCTGTCTAAAATCTCTGTCTCTTATTGCGTGAGGCAACCATTGAATCGCAAATACAAACTTCCCCATACACCTACATAAATCTCATCCATGGGTAACCCCATAGGATACTATTGTTCTTACACAACGACAGAGTGGCTGTCGAACCCCGTATTTATAAGAAAGAAGAACACGGGTAAATGGCGTATGTGTATTGACTTCACCTCCTTAAATAAAGCATGCTCCCATGACCCATACCCCATGGCTCGTATTGATTAGCTCATCGACTCCACCGCCAGCTTCGAGCTGCTAAGCTTCCTCAATGCATACTCCGAGTACGACCAAGTGTGGCTCAAGTGCGAGGACAAGGAGAAGACTAGCTTCGTCATTCCTTCGGGAGTATACTGCTTTGTACGAATGCCCTTCAGCTTAAGAAATACCGAGGCAACCTTCTCTAGATTAATTTCATTAGCCCTAGGCCATCAATTAGGAAGTTATGCCAAAGCCTATATGGACGACATTGTAATAAAAGGTTAAAAAAAGAGTGTGCATAGTGAGGATCTAGCTGAGACCTTCGATAGTTTGCGAAGGATAGGAATTTGGCTAAATCCAGAAAAATGTGTCTTCGGGGCATAGGCTGGCAAATTGCTAGGGTACTTGGTTTCGAATTGAGTTATCGAAGCCAGCCCTACCCAGATTAGCGTGCTGCAGCGCATGGTGCCGCCTGAAAATTTGAAACAGGTTCAGAGGCTCGTAGGTCACCTCGTAGCTCTAAGCAGGTTCCTCACCCGCTCTGCCGAACGGAGCATGCCAATCTTTAAAGCACTAAAGGGCTCTGAGGACTTTATCATGGATGCCCGAATGCTAGAAGAGTTTTGATGACATCAAAGCATACCTTGCTGACCTGACTACCCTCACCACCCCCCTTCCGAAGGATGGACTGTTGCTGTACCTCGCAGCGATGGCCTTCGCTGTGAGTGCGGTACTGATTCGTGAAGCGGACATCGAAGGCAAGTTGGTGCAAAGGCCGGTTTACTTTATCTCCAAGGCTCTGTCTAGAGCCAAAACAAGATACACGGAGCTCGAGAAAATTGCAAACTCCCTTGTCATGACTTTGAGGAAGCTCCGGCACTATTTTCTCGTACACAATATTATTGTGCCGACGTCATACCCCCTCGGGGACATACTTTGAAATAAAGATTCCACTAGAAGAGTGGGGAAGTGGGCAGTCAAACTGCCCCCCTTCGGCATAGAATTTACCGCTCGCACTATGATCAAGTCCCAAGTAATCGTGGACTTTATCGTGGAGTGGACCCCTCCAGCCATCTGGTCCTCGGAAGCGTGCAGCGAACGTATCTGGACTATTTATTCTGATGGAGCTTATCAGGTCTCTTGCATGCATAGGCGTCGATGTTGTAATAATTTCCCCTTCTTGCTAAAAGTCCTTGTACTCTGTAAGGTTAAATTTCAAAGCCACAAATATCGTGGCCGAGTACGAAAGCATTTGATAGGCTCCGGAAGGTATGAGCCCTAGGCGCTGCTAGGGTAATTATAAAAACAAATTCTTAGGTTGTCGTTAGACATGTAGATAAGAGTTTCCAGGTACACCATCTGGACCTCGCCTAGTATCTGGCCGAAGTAGGTAAGGCGGAGCTCGCATTCAAGGGGATCTCCATCCGAAACATCTCGAGGGCTAAAAACCAGCAAGCAGACGCCCTAGCCAAAGCCACAGTCGAAAGCCAAGAACTTCCTACCAAAGCGCTCTACGAGGAGTAGCCTGCACCATCAGCATCAATGTTGGTGCCCACCGAAGTACTATGTTTTCAGGTGGATGATTGGAGAAATCCTATCATGGCCTTACTTAGAGACAAAGCTGTCCTTCCCGAAGGCCCCGAGCTCATGAGGCTGTAGCACAGGATTCGCAATTGCCACCTCATCGGTGACTTACTGTATAAATCCAGTGTCTGTGCGCCGCTGCTGTGCTATATCTCACAGACTGAAGGGCAAGACATACTTCGAGGAATCCACGAAGGACAATGCGAAGCCATCTTGTGCCCCGGGAACTTGCGGGCAAAACACTTTGGTAGGGCTTCTATTGGCTCTAGCAATGCCTCGATATGAGCCTCTAGGGCTACAAAGGGCTAGAGCAAAGGAACTCTCTCTCCAAAATCCTTGCCGCCGCCGATGGACTTCGTACCAAGGTGTTGGCAAACCACTTACCCTTCCGAGGGCTACACGCGACGCCTCAGTTAGACACCTCTTTGATGCAATGCCCTCGCCACCAGCAGTCTCACCTTTGGCCTCGACGTTAAAGGCATCCTCTTCACTGTCCGTGCCATCATCATCATCACCACCATCAATGTCAACGTCATCGACATAGAGGTCCTCCGAATCAACCACCGCAACATTACCTAAGTCTAGCAAAAAGGCATGCATTTAGGAGCTTGAAAAGGAGCTCTTCGAGATTAGCTCATTTGAAGGCTTACCTTCGGCAACTCCCGAAGGGGATAGAGATAGACTCTGCCCCCTTTTGAACATCTGGAGGAAGTCATCCCCCGAATCAGCCAGAGACCCTGCTGGAGTCGAGGTCCCAGGGAGTTGGGCGTTGAGATTCACAGTTGTCGCGGTTGCGGTAGCGACATCTGGCTCCACCAAGGTCGGCAGCAGCAAGACTAGAGTGGCGACAGAAGCCGAGGGCTCTTCGGCCAAGGGGCTCCGAGGTGGGGGATTCCTTCGTTTGGGTGAAGGCTTCTGAGCCCCCAAGGGGGCTTCATCCGCCTTCCACTTGTTAGAAGCCACAGCGGTGACGTTTGGATCGGGCAGAGTGGGGGGCGTGACCTTGAGTCTGGCCTATATACGGTTGAACCACTCCCATGACTCGACGAGCTCAATGCGTTTCTTGTTCTCGCTTGACGTCGGAGGACAAACGACTCGCTCGGTTGCCCTAGCTGCTTGATCCGGAGTAAGCTTCACCCTTGCAACTACAGGCATAATGTGAGATAGGAAGAAAAAGATATCAACCGGGGGCATGATGTTCAAAGTTCGTTACCTATGGTCTCCTACGGGATTGATGGAATTGTGCCCAAGAAAATTTTGGGGGAACCGGAAGTTCCGGCTGTAGCCGGAAGTTCCGGGTTCTGGAGCATCCGGAAGTTCTGGTAGGACCAGAAGTTCTAGGCCAGCACCAGTATTCGATATTCTGGACGAACCAGAAGTTTCGGCTGTAGCCGGAAGTTCCGAGTTCTGGACAAACCAGAAGTTCTAGTTGGACCAGAAGTTCCGGGTAGAGAATTAATTCGATACAGAAGGTCATTTTCGGAAGTTTCGGCTGTAGCCGGAAGTTCTGGCTATAGCCAGCCGGCTATAGCCAAAAGTTCTGGACCAGGCGAACAGATTAGATCTGTTGGGCTTTAATACACATTAAAGGCCCACGATGGGGCACTATATAAAGAGAGGTGGGGCAAGGACGAAAAGGCTGCTGGTCATTGCTACTTGATCCTAACCCTAGCCGCCACCTCTCTTGTATCCTCGATTGCAAGTGTTGTGATCGATCTCTTTGGATCTCATGAGTGGTGCTAGCATGCAGGCGTGAGGTGATCCCATCCCTGTACGTGTGGATACCATAGAGGCACCGTTGCTACATCGGTGCTGTTCTTCTTCCTTAGAGATTGCCAGATTACGCCGACTTCGCTGCCGACGAACGGACAAAGTTATGAGGAGCAGATCGAGGATGCGCTTCATCGACTCTACTTCCGCTGCCCGAGCGCATCTCGAGGCTTGAGGTAACGATCCATGATCCCATTACACGCTGGTTCCTGGGCTAACGGAGTAAAATTTTGAAATTAAGTGCTAGCGTAGCCTCCCCATAACCCAACAGGGGTATCAGAGCCTACGTGCGTAGTGTTCGATCTGGATCGATCACATATGGTGATATGTGATGGAAATAGATTAGATCTATTGTTTTTGTCGTTGGATTTCCGAAAGTTCCGGTTGGACCGGAAGTTCCGGGCCGAAATAATTTTCGATACAGAATGTTATTTTCGGAAGTTCTGGGTATGACTCAAAAGTTTCGGGTCCGGAAGTTCCGGTTGGACCGGAAGTTCCGGACAGAAATATATTCTTTATAGAAGGTTATTTTTGGAAGTTCCGGGTGTGACTCAGAACTTCCGGGCCAAAAATAAATTTGAGTCAGAAGGTTGATTTCGGAAGTTCCGGCTGAGCCAGAAGTTTTGGGTCTATTTTTAGTTGCGCATAGTCTCTGCCTAACTTGTTTTTGTAGGGAATGTTGTGGCTGGTATGGCCTTTCAAAGTATATGATACTCGCTTGTAATAACATGGCCTGCGTGTCATGGTTGATTGCAGCCCAAGACTGTTCAAATGTTGTACGACCTGCGCGTCGAGATGTGATGTTTCTGCTCATGTAACTAGTATAATGCTATTAGCTATAATAGGCTGATACAGGTTCATGGAGGCCTGAAGCGTGATGACCCGAAGGACAGGAACCATAGAGATGAAGATCACCATGCAAGAGGGCCATACTATGTCACAGTCAATATGATTGCCTATGATGTTTACTTTTATTTCTGTCATACTATTCTTTCATGTTTCATGTGCGGTAGGCATCGTTACCATGCTAGAATAGTTTCTCTTAGAAAATTAAGTATTGATGCTCTTTCTAATAGCTGCACCTATAAAGGTTGTGATCATTGTATGGTGGGTTTACCAAAGCAGGATGCCATCTTTTATCTCAATCAGTTAGGGTGGTGTCGGACACCACATGCATAGTATTGGTTTGCTTAACAAAGCTATCAAAACAGTTTTAGGCTTTAGGGTATGGAGTTGGGCGTTGGGCATTGGATGTCACCCCAACAAACAAGAGTCACATAGAGATGTGATTAGCAAAGTATTGCTTACCTATGTCATTTGGAGTCACATAGAAGCTCCATAGAGATGGGCTTTTGGAGTCATTTGATTTTGAATCGTTTGACACATGTGAGTCTTGTTTACTTGGCAAGATGACTAAGATGCCTTGGTCAAAGTGAGAGGGCAAACGAGCTATTGGCCATTGTACATACTGATGTATTTGGACCAATGAATTCTACAGCAAGAGGTGGATTTTAATACTTCATAACTTTTACTGATGACTTTAGTAGATATGGTTACGTCTACTTAATGAGACATAAGTCAGAATCCTTTGAAAAGTTCAAGGAGTTCTAGAATGAGGTACAAAATCATACTGGCAAGACAATCAAATTTCTGTGATCGGATCGTGGAGGTGAATACTTGAGCCATGAGTTTAATGATCATCTGAAATAGTGTGGAATTGTTGCACAGCTAACTCCACCCGGTACATCTCAGTGAAATGGGGTGTCCGAGTGGAGGAACCGAACTTTGTTGGACATGGTCCGGTCGATGATGAGTCAAACTGATCTTCCATTGTCTTTCTAGGGATTTGCTTTAGAAACTGCTGCTTTCACACTACACAGAGTTCCACCTAAATCTGTAGAGAGGACACCATATGAGATATGGACTGGGAAGCGTCCCGGGCTACCTTTTCTAAAGATCTGGGGTTGTGAGGCCTATGTAAAGCGTTTGACGTCTGATAAGCTCACTCCCAAATCTGATAAATGCTTCTTTGTGGAATATCCTAAGGAAACCAAAGGATATTACTTTTATAACCTGGAAGAAGGCAAAGTGTTTGTCG
>KE373301.1:597281-643362 GCA_000418225.1 Zizania latifolia | reverse complement strand
AGCGGCCGTGGTCAACGAGGAGGACAGGGCCCTCGATTTTCTAGGAGGGGTGCTCACTTTTTGTTAGGCCTCGATGGTGCTTTTTCATGAGTTGTCATGTAATTGGTTTTATTATAACTGAAGTACATTTGTTAGGGTACTTCATATTTTGTAATTTGAGACACATTTGAATAAAGGCGTTTTTGTTGTATCCTTGTACTCGAAGTGCATCTAGTATTTGTTTTCATCGAAGCACACTCCGAATGCATGTGTGCCTACTGCTCCCCCCTTGCTCGTGGTGGGTGCGTAGTTGCGTGCATGTTGCGAGTACTCTTTATGCATTGGTGCTGCGCTTTGATATTGGCCTCCGACAATGCAAAGTATGTTTATTTTTGAAGCGAGGCTTCAAGTAATTGGTCGGTTGGGACCTTGGGGTATGCATCGAGTTGTTCACTTGGAGTCCCATGTTTTTACCACCTCGGGCTTGGAGGCTCTGTGAGGTGATAATGGTGGAGCAGGTCGCACTGATTTTTTAGGGTCCGCTAGGGTACCCGAAGTTAGTGCCGTTAGCATTACTCGGGGAGCGACACTCGAGCATTGGTTTCCGGGCTTTACACTAGAGTGCGGTGCACTCATAAGTGTGTTAGACTTTATTTGTCTCGTGCCAAGCTAGTGGCTTTGGGTAGTGAAAATAGGTACACATTGCTCCAAACCACCGAGGCCGTATTGTCATCACGATGCATCCATCGTTAGTCCAATAGGTTTGAGGCTGGGTTAAATACGAACCATTTTCCCTAGGGGGATACATATTACCTTATGACGAAGCTTGCCTTTGTGAGGCTTGTATTCGAAGGTAGGTAGATTTACACAGCTGTGGTGCATGATGCTATGCAGAGTACCATCGAAGGTGCCCCGC
The DNA here is from genome assembly GCA_000418225.1 of Zizania latifolia. Lineage (NCBI taxonomy): Eukaryota > Viridiplantae > Streptophyta > Magnoliopsida > Poales > Poaceae > Zizania > Zizania latifolia. The sequence goes on along the minus strand of KE373301.1, from coordinate 642,467 downwards.
ATGCTCTTTGCCTTCGAGGGTACATAGTCTGAAGGACCCTGGGTGGTTCGATTGGAGTACAATGAACGAACCTTCCCACTTGTTGCCCAATTTGTCTGGTGTGAGTACACTTCGCAGTACCAAGTGGCCTGGTTGTATGAAGTTGGGCTTCACCTTTGGATTGTACTAGGAATTCGTTTAGTCTTGATACTTCATTAGATTAGCGATGGCCCTTAGCCTCGTTTCTTCTTGGAGGTCCAATGAGGCCTCCCATTCAGCGTTATCCTCTGGTAACTGGGTGTGGAGTGAACCCTTTAATTCCGTAGGTGTAATGGCTTCGTATGTGAACAGAAGGTGGAATGGTGTGAAGCCTGTTGACCGAGCTAGGGTTATCCGAATGGACCATAGGATCTTCAGCAATTCTTCAGCCTAGAGGCCTTTTGCAAGGCCTATGATCCAGTGGTTGAGGTTTAACAAAATATTACCGTTAGCCCTTTTAACTGCTCCATTAGACTGCGGGTATCGTACCTGAAAGTGCATCTTGATGCATCTATGCCCCTAATTAATGTTGAGGAACGGGTAGGCTACGCTAACATAAAACAAAACTTTTTCTACCCTGTTCAACCCAGGAACCATGCGAGTAATGGGATCATGGATCGTTACCTCTAGCCGTGAGACGCTCTAGGGCAGCGGAAGAAGAGTTGGGAAAGCACATCCTCGATTAGCTCTACTCAGCTTTGTCCGTTCCTTGGCGACGAAGACAACGCAGCCTTGCGATCCTCACGTTGAGATGATCAGCACCGCAATTGTAGCGGCGCCTCTATGGCATCCACACGTACAGGGACAGGATCACCTCACGCCGATATGCTAGTATCACGAGCGAGGTTAGGCAAGATGCGGCCACAGCAGGTGAGGCCAGGGGAGAGGTGGTGGCTAGGGTTAGGGTAGGGGCGAAAGCAACAGCAACCTTTTCATCCTAGCCCCTCCTCCTCTTATATAGTGCCCTCTCATCGGTCTTTAATCAGTATTAAAGCCCAACAGATCTAATCTGTTCGTCTGACTCGGAAGTTCTGGTCTAGGCCCAGAACTTCCCAAAATAACCTTCTGTATGAATTTATTTCTGTTTGGAACTTCTGGTCCAACCAAAACTTCTAGACCCGGAACTACTGGTCCAACCAAAACGTCCGAAAATAACATTCTGTATCGAATTTATTTCGACCCAAAAGTTTTGGTTCCACCCAGAACTTCAAGTGCTCAAGTGCGCCTCATGCTTGGGCTGCGAGAGAGGTTTCGTCAACGGATCGGCAACGTTCGAATATGTGTGCACCTTACATATCTTTACATCACCTCTATCTATGATCTCTTGGATGAGGTGATAGCGCCACAGTATGTGCTTAGACTTCTGGTGTGACCTAGGCTCCTTGGCTTGCGTAATGGAACCACTATTATCACAATAGAGGTCCACTGGACTAGACGCACTAGGGACAACACCCAGCTCAGAAACAAATTTTCTGATCCAAACAGTCTCCTTCGCAACTTTGGAACCTACAACCGTTTCTTGCTTGGAACTTTTCCAACTCACTGCGCCTCCATTAAGGCAAAACATAAATTCAGATTGCGATCTCGAATCGTCCTTGTTGGTTTGGAAGCTAGCGTCGGTGTAACCATTTACAACGAGCTCCTCCGCACCTCTGTAGACTAGGAACATATTCTTAGTTCTTTCCAAGTACTTGAGGATACTCTTTACCATCGCCTAGTGACTTTCACCTGGGTTTGATTAGTATCTGCTTGTAACACTTAGAGCATAGGAGACATCTGGACGTGTACAAAGCATGGCATACATGATGGACCTGATTGCGGAAGCATACGTGATCACACTCATCTTCTCTAGCTCATCAGGTGTCGAAGGACACTGACTCTTGCTGAGAATAATACCATGCGACATTGGCAAGAAACATTTCTTGGAATCCTGCATGTTGAACCATTTCAATACCTTGTCAATGTACGTGCTTTGGCTTAATCTAATTAGCCTTCTCGATCTATCTCTATAGATCTTTATGCCCAATATGTATGCTGCCTCTAAAATCTTTCATTGAGAAACTTTTTTGCAACGAAGATTTAACAGCATCGAGCATTGAAATATCATTTTCGATCAACAATATGTCATCTACATATAAGACCAAAAATACAAGTGCGCTCCCACTAGTCTTTTTGTAAACACAAGGCTCTTCTTCATTCTTGATGAAACTAAACCCTTTGATCACTTTATCAAAACGAAGATTCCAATTCCGAGAAGCTTACTTCAGCCCATAAATAGACTTTTGAAGCTTGCAAATTTTCCCAGCATTTTTCAGATCGACAAAACCTTCAGGCTGTGTCATGTACACATCCTCGCTTAGGTTTCTATTAAGGAAAGCTGTTTTGACATCCATTCATCAATGGACAAGTACCATAGAGCATACCATTCAAAAATATCGAACAACACTTGTTCTTTATTATGAATTCATAACCATCATCTTCCAAACATGAAGAAGAGATAATGTTTCTGCCCAAGGCAGGAATGTAATAATAATTATTCAATTCCAAAACTAATCCTGAGGGTAGCGACAAAGAATAAACGCCGACGGCCAATGCAGCAACTCTTGCACCATTGCCGACGTGCATATCCAATTCGCCTCTTGCACACTTCCTAGTCTGATTCAGTCCCTGCGACGATTTGCAAGTGTGAATCATTGATCCAGTATCAAATAGCCATAAATCACTTGGACGAGTAGCAAGATTAATTTCAATAACATTTATACCAAAAGCGGAAGTCTTACTTCCCTTCTTCTTGAGTTCTTCCAAGTACAACTTGTAGTTCCTCCGTCAATGACTAATCTTATGGCAGTGATGGCAAGTGTCAGAAGTAGCAGGGCCAACCTTAGACTTTTCTGCAGGTTTAGGCTTGGAGCTCGAGATCTCATCTGAAGCTTTAGCCTTGCCCTCGCGTTTTCTCTTCTTGCTATCCTTTTGAACCATCATCACATGACTAGAGCTTTTCTTAATGCTTACCTCGGTAGTCTTTAGCATCCCATGCAATTCAGCCATGCTTTTCACCATGCTGTTCATATGAAAGTTCAAGATGAATGGCTCGAAGCTCGCAGGGAGCGACTAGAGAATCACATCCGTAGCCAACCCTTGGCGAAGGGAAAAACCAAGTTTTTTCAGACTCTCAATGTAACCAATCATCTTGATCACATGAGGACTGACTGGACGGCCTTCTGTCAACCTACATGCAAACAAGGACTTTGAGGTGTTGTACCTCTTGGCCCGAGCTTGCTCTTAAACATGCCTTTGAGTCCCTTGATCATATCGTAGGCATCCCTATTCTCATATTACTTTTGAAGCTCAGAGTACATACAGGGAAGCATGCGATAGCTAACATCAATTGAATCATTGGCGTGCTTCTCATAAGCCCTCCGATCTGTGGTAGATGCATTATCAACTGGTTCATCAGGATGGGCTCCTCTAGAACATATTTATTTTTCTCTTGTTTGAGAACAATTCTCAAGTTTCTATGACAATCAATAAAGTTTGTTCCAGAAAGCTTTTCATTTTCAAGAATTGATCGCAAATTAAAACTGGAAGTGTTACAAGCATTAGGTGCCATGATCTACAACAAAAATACAAGTTTCAGCACTGTGCTATGTGAATCTTCTATCAAATAAAAGATGGTCTACTACATGATACACAATCATTTTCCCTCTTACGACATGTAGTGGGACAACATCCATATTCAACTAACTTCTAGTGAGCTTTGACATCACTGCTAGAAAATTAGTGACATAGGTAAGCAACCCTTTGCTAATCACATCCCTATGTGACTCTTGTTCGTTGGGGTGGCATCCAATGCCTTGATGCCCAACTCCATGCCCTAAAGCCCAAAACCATTTTGATAGCTTTGTTAAGCAAACTAATACTATGCTTATGAATGTTCGACATCCACCCTAACTGGTTAAGATAAAAGATAGCACCCTGCTCTGGCAGACCTACCATGCAATGATAAAAAAACTTCGTAGGTGCAGCTATTGGAAAGGACATCAAAGACTCTTAATTTTCTGAGGGAAACTATTCTAACATAGTAATGATGTCTATCGCACACAGAACATGAAAGAATAGTTTGACAGGAACATAAGTAAACATCACAGGCAATCATATTAAATGTGACATAGTATAGCCTTTCTCACATGGTGATCTCCATCTCCATGGTTCCTGTCCTTCGGGTCATCACACTTCAATCCTCCATGATCTTGTATCAGTCTATTACATCTAATAGCACTATACAAATTACATAAGAAGAAGCATCACATGTCAACACGCAGGTCGTACAACAATAGAATAGCCTTGGGCTGTAATCAACCATGACACGCAGGCCATGAAAATTACACGCATGCATCATATACATCACAAGGCCATACCAGTCATAAGATTCTCTACAAAAACAAGTCAGGCGTCGAATCTATGTGTGACTGAAAAGTGGATCCGAAACTTCTGGCACAAGGCCCGGAACTTCCGGAATCACCCTTCTATATCGAATTTATTTTGGCCCGGAACTTTCGGCTCAAGGCCCGAAACTTCCAAAAATAACCTTCTGTACGGAATTTATTTCTGCTCGAAACTTTCGGTCCACCCGAAACTCCTGAACTTGGAACTTTTGGTCTAACCGAAACTTCCAAAAATGACATTCTGTACCGGGATTATTTCAGCCTGAAAGTTCCAGCTGGAGCCCAAAACTTCCGAAAATCCGACGCAAGAACAATAGATCTAATCTATTTCCACCACATATCACCTATATGTGCATGATCTAGATCGAACACTATGAACCTGGATCTAATACCACTATTGGGGAACGGGTAGGCTACGCTAGCATAAAACAAAAAAATGTCTACCCTGTTCAACCCAAGAACCATGCGAGTAATGGGATCATGGATCCTTATCTCTAGCCACGAGACGAGCTAGGGCAGCGGAAGAAGAGTTGGGGTAGCACAACCTCAATTAGCTCGGCTCAGCTCCGTCTGTTCCTTGGCAACGAAGACGACGCAGCCTTGGGATCCTCACGTTGAGATGATTAGCACCGCAATTGCAGCGACGCCTCTACGGTATCCACACGTATAGGGATGGGATCACCTCACGCCGAGATGCTAGTACCACACGCGAGGTTAGGGGAGATGCGGCCACAACAGGTGAGGCCAGGGGAGAGGTGGCGGCTAGGGTTAGGGTAGGGGCGAAAGCAACAGCAACCTTTTCGTCCTAGCCCCTCCTCTCCTTATATAGTGCCCTCTCATGGGCCTTTAATCAGTAATAAAGTCCAATAAATCTAATCTGTTTGTCTAGCCCAGAAGTTCTGGTCCTGGCCTGAAACTTTTGAAAATAACCTTCTGTACGAAATTATTTCTATCCGGAACTTTCGGTCCAACCAGAACTTCCGGACCTGGAACTTTCGAAAATAACATTCTGTATCAAATTTATTTCGACCCGGAAGTTCCAGTTCCACCCAGAATTTTCGGTTGATCCAGAATTCACCTTTCAGACAGGCCCAGAACTTCCGGTCCAGTTGGAACTTCCGATTCCTCCAGAAACCAAAACTAGGGCTGGCCCAGAACTTCTGGTCACACCGGAACTTATGGTTGCTCCAGAACACGGAACTTCCAGCCTCAAGCTAGAACTTCCGGTTTCCCCAGAATTCTATTGGGCATATTAACATCAATTAATTTTGGTGTATTAATGACAATCGTGATCAAATGCTACTAACCATGTTGTTGAGATGAATGCGGAAGTTAAAAGACAAAATGGCGTTACAATTCAAGCAAATATTGAGAAAAAACTCTTTTTAGTACTATATAGGCTTAATGGTGCGAAATGTTTAATTTTCATAAGAATTTGAGCCTAGGTATACTGTACTATTAAGAGAAATGCGTTGAAACAATGTTCCAAAAATTTGTGCTCAAAGAAAAATCTTTTTAGAGAGTTTTTGGATGTTTTCTAAGTTGAACCAGGATTTTCCAGCAAAGCCGAACAATCCGGATCAGTCTAGAACATCCGGAAATTTGGTTCTATTTTGAGAAATTTTACAGGTCAGAATATCTGGGTCAAGCCAGATACTCCGTAAACACTATTCTGTTTGGATTTTCTCTGAAGCTCTGAACATCCGGATCCATCCGGATGATCCGAAGGACAAAGCCGGATAGTCCAAAAACACTCTTCTATTGGATTTTATTCTAAGGCCCGAAACATCCGAACAAAGCCAGATGGTCCAAAAAATACTTTTTGTTCGAATTTTTTTGAGGCTCGGAATATCCGGACAAAGTCGGATAATCCAAAACAAGTGTTCTGTCTGGTTTTATTTGAGAGGCCGGATCCTCCGACCTAGCTCAAAACATCCGGATTTTAAATTCTAGAACATCTAGATTGGTCGAGATCATTCGGATGAACAGTGCACAAATATACCTTCCAACGGCCAGTTTTAGGAAAGGGGTATAAATATCTCCTTCTTCCATGATTGAGGCACATTTTCCCAAAAACCCTAGCAGCCATTCTTTCACACCGTCTCTCTCGTTTTTGTGCTAGATCTAGAGCGAATCGTTGGGATTCGAGTTGAGAGATCTATACAAAACTTCTTGAGTTCGTCTTGATCCATTCTCTTAGAAGTTTTGGTATGGTTGTGTTTATTGGTTTTCTTGGGAGATCTTGAGCACATCGTTTTTAGGTCGCGCAAGTTGTGGGTGTCCGGTCAAGTTTGTACAAAGCTTCTCCTCAGCTTCAAAGAGATAACTAGTGAAAACCAAGGTCAACCTCAGTGGACGCTAGTCTTATTCTATATATTGTTTGATCTACTCACTAGCGAATTTGTTTTACATATCACTGTGTAGAAGTATTGCCTACAATCTCGTTTACATTTCTGCTCGTATAGATTGTTGGCTAGTTTCAGTTTGTAAATCTCATTATTGATTCTCTGGTGTGCCCGGATCATCCCGGATAATCCGAACCCTCGGAGTGTGTGAATTTTCCTCCGGCCCCCGAAGTATCCGGATCAATTTGGATAGTCCAAGCCTAGACATTTTGATTTGACATTTTCTGTGAGGATTTTTTAATTGCTTATTCACCACCCCTCTGTATAACTTTTAATTGGTATCAGAGTAGGTTCTTCTCGAAGGCTTAACCGCTTGAAGAGAAAAGATGTCGGATGATCACAATACCTTGAAGGATCAGGATGGTACCGGCTCGAGATCACATTCCACCGGTTCTAAAAATAACAATGTTGATGGAAAGAAAGGAGCTGCATATCATTTCGACTATTCAAAGTTAAATCTTAGTAATAACTCTCTCTCCGTACTGATAGGTCGTGCACCATATTTTGATGGTACACACTATGTGGCATGGAGATATAAGATGGAATTGCATCTAATCTATATGCATCAGAATATTTGGAAGATTGTGTGCACATGTATAGATGTGGATGATGCAAATATGGATGAAAGATCGCTGACTTCTGAAGAAGAACAAGCAATTCATCATAATGCTCAAGCGGCTAGCATCATACTTGCCGCATTGAGCCCCGAAGAATTTAACAAAGTTGATGGGCTTGAAGAAACTAAAGAAATATGGGAGACTTTATAAGTTGCCCATAAAGGTACATCATCAGTAAGGGAGTCAAATATTGAGCTTTTTGAAGGGAAGTTTGGAAGATTTGTTATATTTTTTGAAGGTACAAGGGAAATGATGTGGCTCTCAAGGCAAAGAAGAAAGAAGAGTCAAATAATAAAAATGATGATAAAGAACTTGTTTATTTGTCAAGAAATTTAAGAAGTTCATGAGAAAAGATGGATTTGACAAGTACAAGAAAAGAAATGACAAGTTAAAAAAGAGGAAATCAAAGAAACGTTGCTATAAGTATAGTGATCATGGTCATCTCATAGCCGATTGCCCTAAGATGAAGTAAGAAGAAAACAAAGAGAAGCACAAGTATAAGAAGGAGAAGAAAAGTGGCCATGCTCACATTGGCGAAGAGTGGGATTCTAACTCTGACTCCGAGTCAAAATCAGATTTCGATTCTTGCAAGAAGGGAGTAGCGATCGTCGCAATCGCCAACAACATGCCTCCAACGTCGTCGCTCTTTGGAGAGTCAAGCGATGACGAGATTATCTCTCCAAGTGCTTCACGATGAAAAGCAAAAAGGTATCAATTATATCTAAAGTTCTAGATAAGGATGAACATAGTGATTCTAATGATGATGAATCTAAAGTTAATGATGACATATTTAAAAATATGAGTAACAAGTTTTAACCAAGTTTAAAGAACTTATGAAAACAATAGAGACGCAAGAAGCAACTCTTAAAAAATAAGAAGATTTGCTTATTAATGAGAAAGAAAAGAATCTCAAATTTGAGCGGCTTCTTGCTAAGGAAAAGAAAAGGATAGATAAATTGACTAAACAATTTTTTTAGTCAAGGAGGCTAATGAGAACTTAGAGAAATACTCAAAACTCTCAATAGCGAGCTTATGGTTCTTGGTGAGAACAATAAAAGTCTTGCAGAGAGGATTGAGTCTCTAATGTCTCAACCTATTTTTACTCCTTCTATTGTTTCCATAAGTTATGGTTGTTCTAAATGCTATAATATTGATGTTGTTGCTTATGAGACTAACATGAAGGAAATAGAGCTTTTAAGGAAGGAAAATAAGAGGCTTGGCACCTTGGTAAAAATTTTGGGTACATGAAGGCCTACAAATCAAAGGACGCTCTATTCAAGACCCTCAATACTCAAAGCAATGTTGAGAAACATGAGCTTGGCTTTCATCCAAATGAAAGCAAGGTCAATGCTAGAAAAAGGTACAAAAGTAAGGAGGTAATAGAGTTTATGAGGAATGGCCAAGTTCCAAAGAAGATAAGCATACGCCTTATGCCTCACAAATCACTTTTTATGCTTCATACTTGATTAAGAGAAACCACCGTGGTAAAGTGGTTGCTCAATTTGTAGGAGATAGAAAGGAAAAACCTTTAAGATGCATTTGGATTCCTAAAATTTTTGTCGCTAACATTGAAGGACCTAAAAAGATTTGGGTACCTAAAACAAAGAACTAATCTTTTTTGTAAGAATATTCCTCCGGTGGATTAAGTTAGATGATGGACAGTAGATGCACCAACCATATCACCGGAGAGAAAAGGATGTTCACCTCCTTTGAGCCTATCTAAGGTCATCATAAGTCCATTGTATTTAGTGACAATGGAAAAGGAGTGGTAATGGGTGTAGGTAAAATTGCTATCTCAAATGTTTATTCAATTTCTAATGTCTTGTTAGTTAAATCTTTAAGTTATAATTTACTTTCCATTTCATGATGATGTGAGATTGGATACAAATGTCTTTTTACTAATGAGGGTGCCACCGTTTTGAGAAGAAGTGACAATTTTGTAGCCTTTACGGATAGGTTGAATGGAAAACTTTATCTAGTTGAATTTGCACTAGATAAGATTGAACCTACAACTTGTCTTATGGCTAAAACTAGCATAGGTTGGTTATGGCATCGCCGACTACCTCATGTTGGTATGAGGACTTGTCAAAGCTTCTTAAAGGGGAACACATCTTAGGACTAACCAATGTTGTATTTAAGAAAGACAGGTTATGTAGCGCTTGCCAAACCGGTAAGCAAGTTAGAGCACCACACACTGTCAAGAATATCATGACGACAAAAAGGCCACTTGAGCTTCTACATATGGACTTTTTTGGACCTGTGGCCTATTTAAGCATTGGCGGTAACAAATACGGTTTCATTATTGTTGATGATTATTCTCACTTCACTTGGGTGTTCTTTTTGCAAGATAAGAGCAAAACACAAGGTGTGTTCAAGAGGTTTGCAAGACGAGCCCAAAATGAGCATGAAGTCAAGATCAAGAAAGTGAGAAGCGACAATGGGAGTGAGTTAAAAAAAACACTCAAATTGAATACTTTCTTGATGAAGAATGCATTAAGCACGAGTTCTTCGCTTCATATGATCCAGCTCAAAATAGAGTGGTGGAACGGAAGAATCGGACATTGGTGGAGGCAGCAAGAACTATGCTTAACAAGTATAAGACTTCAGATATCTTTTAGGCCGAAGCAATCAACACCGCATGCCATACAATCAACCTTCTTTACCTTCACAAGATACTTAAGAAGACGGCTTATGAACTCCTAACCGGTAACAAACCTAATATTTCATATTTTAGAGTAAGCGGTAACAAACCTAAGATGGCTTATCTTGAGTAAGCGACCAAGAAACTCTAAATTTGCCTCTAAGGTAGATGAATGTTTCTTGGTTGGTTATGAGTCAAATGCGCATACCTATCGTGTATTCAACAAAACTCCCAGTATTGTTGAAGTTACTAGGGATGTGACAATTAATGAAACTAATGGCTCTTAAGTAAAGCAAGTTGATTCAAGTGATGTAGATAAAGAAGAACATCCATGTGAAGCGATAAAGAACATGCCAATTGAAAATATAAGAGCAAGAGAGTAAAAACCTACGGATCAACAACAACAACCTCAAGTTGAAGAAAGTCAAACACAAGAGACTAAAGAGCAAGAGGTGTTGGACAAGAAACAAAACATCCTAGAAGAAGTTGCTCAACAACCTACACAACACCAAAGAATTCACCAAGGCATCTAAAGAAACCATCCTGTGAAAAACATACTTAGAGATCTTCAAAGGAGAGTAACTACTTATTCTCGTTTAGCAAATTTTTGTGAATGTTACTCTTTTGTGTCCTCTTTGAAATCTATAAAGTTTAAAGAAACTTTTGAACACGTGGATTGGGTGATGGCCATGCAAGAAGAGCTCAATAACTTCAAGAGAAATGAAGCATGGATGTTGGTGAAAAAACCAAAGCAGAATGTGAATGGAACTAAATGGGTCTTCCGCAATAAGCAAGACGAGCATGACGTGGTCGTAAGGAACAAAGCAAGACTAGTGGCCTAAGGCTTCACTCAAATCGATGGTTTGGATTTTGGTAAGACTTATGCTCCTATTGCTAGGCTAGAGTCAATTTAAATATTATTAGCCTATACTACTAACATGATTTTAAGCTTCATCAAATGGACGTGAAAAGTGCCTTCTTAGATAGATCAATCTCTGAATTAATGTATGTGGAGCAACCACCAGGCTTTGAAGATCCCAAACATCCAAATCATGTGTTTAACTCCAAAAGGTGCTCTATGGGCTTAAGCAAGCTCCTAAAGCATGGTAAGAATGCCTTATATATTTTCTTCTCAAAAAGGGCTTTGAAATAGGCAAAGCTGATCCTATCCTCTTTACTAAGCGTTTCAATAACGATTTCTTTGTTTGCCAAATATATATCGATGATATTATATTTGGTTCTACTAACAATAATTTTTATGATGAATTTAGTAGGATCATGACCAAAAGGTTTGAAATGTCGATGATGGACGAGTTAAAGTTCTTTTTATGATTTCAAATCAAGCAACTCAAAAAAGGAACATTCATAAGTCAAACGAAGTACATCAAAGACATGCTAAAGAAGTTTGATATGGAGAATGCCAAACCCATCAAGACTCTTATGCAAACCAACGGGCATCTTGATCTAAATCAATAAGGAACCGACATCGACCAAAAGGTATACCGCTCCATTATTGGGGCTTTGGTACCCAAAAGGCTCAACCTTTTATCTAATTGGCTATTCGGACTCTGATTATACCAGTTGCAAAGTGGATAGAAAAGGCACCACCGGAACCTGCCAATTCCTTGGAAGATCACTTGTTTCATGGTCTTCTAAGAAACAAAATTCCATAGCCTTATCCACAGCCGAAGTCGAATATGTAACAGCCAGTAGCTGTTGTGCTCAACACCTTTGGATGAAATAAACCTTGAAAGACTTTGGACATAATATCACCAAAATCTCCCTCCTGTGTTATAATGAGAGCGCCATCAAAATAACCAACAACCCCGTCCAACACTCAAGAACCAAACACATTGACATTCTCCATTATTTCTTGAGAGACTATGAGATGAAGGGAGATATTAGCCTAACCCATGTGAGAACTGATAAACAACTTGCTGATATTTTTACCAAGGCCCTAGATGAACATCGGTTTTGTGAGTTAAAAAATTAGCTAAATATCTTTGATTCTCGCAACATAGCTTGACATACTTGCATATAAATTGCCCATGTTGAAAATGAGATGGTAAATTAATTGCATTCTTCATATGTAATGGGCTACATTTTAAATAAAAATTGTAAAACCTTCATTTTCATGATTTTGATCTATGCCATGATTATATATATATATTACATGTTTTGCCATGTTCTACTTATGATTATACATACTTTAAAATGCTTGTGATAAAATATTATCTCTAAGTCAAAAGTCCATGGTATTTGTCTTCCTTGAATTCCTTGTGAGATGAGATTTATGGAGGAACCGTATCATCCGGCCCAACCTAGATGCTCCAGACCTGGGATCTGTTTTGAAGTTCTAGCGCACCCAGAACATCCGAATCAATCCAGATGGTCTGGATCGCCCAGATCTCTAGATACTCTGGATCAACTCGGAGTGTCCGAGGTGGGCTATATAAATAGTCCTAGGTGCCTTCACTCTTTTCTCTCCTTCCTGACTTCATCTCTTCACCCCCCTCACTCCAACTCTCAATACTGCCGGTTTTTCTTCAAAATCCGTCCGTGGGAATTGCGGGATCCATTGAAGGGGAGTCAAGGATCCCTTTGGAAACACCGATCCACCTTTCAAATCCTCCATGGTTCAACTTTTGGAGGTATCCTTCGTTCTTGACCTAGATCGGCCGTTTCCCTCTAGTTTTCAGTTAATCCTTGAATCTTTCTAGCTCAGTCTCTCTGACAAAGAGTTGTGTGTATGCTCTATACATACAACTTGTGATTGATCGAGTCTCTCGCCACAAGATGATCCATGAGGTGGAGCATTGAGGATACACAACTCAAGTGCCATCTGCCAGAGCTCATCCCAGCCAACCCTCCTCAACAGCCTAGTCTCCTCCTGTAGCTAGCTCTCGGCATGCTCCTCCTACTCGAAGGACCGATCCCCTGTCTAGCTCCTTGAGTTCGCCTATCAAAAGGATGCTTACGGCCATCTTCTAGAAGTGTCAGAACAACAACTAGAGCGCGAGCTAAGCAGGATGAAAGGAGAGATAGGGCGATCAATCTGCTGCTCCAGTAATCAGGACATCCTCCCATGGAGCCTTTGTCTGATTCTGAGGAGGAATTCGATCCAAATTTATTCGCTGACTGCACAGATTCCTACGTACATTTCTTTGGATCTGACACAGGGTCATCCCAGTAGCAACAACAGCAGCCTCCTCCATAGCAGTCTTCATCTTCTGATGGGGATGATAATGATGATGATGCGAGTGAGGACGACTCTGAGTGAGCCGATCAGCTGCTTTCTCTCTTTTTGGTGTCTTTGATGCTAACGGGAGAGAAAAATCAAAGAAGTCATCTTGTCGTTGCTTAGCTCCTTAGTTTTTCTCGCTATTGATTCCCAAATTGTAATCCATGTCATGAACAATTTGGTTTGTAATAATGTCTTATCACTTTTATGCTTTATGTATGACATGGATAATATAATGTAATGAACCACTAGTTTAAGTTTAATGCTTTATTATATTCATTTTGCTTATATTGTGAATCTTGTGATGTATGTTCTTATGATGCCCTAAATGTGATATATGTCATGTTTGTTATTACTAAAATGATACATGCATTTAGGAGGAGCGTTATTATTAAATATTCATCTTTTATGTAATGTTTATCACTTCTTTGATCATGTTGTCATCAATCACCATAAAGGGGAGATTAAAAGTGCATCTTGATGCATTTAGGTCCCTAATTAATTTTAGTGTATTAATGACAACCGTGATCAAATGCTACTAACCATGTTGCTGAGATGAATGCAGAAGTTAAAAGACAACAGCGTTACAATTCAAGAAAATATGGAGAAAAAGCTCTTTTTAGTGCTATATAGGCTCAATGGTGCGAAATGTTTAATTTTCATAAGAATTTGAGTATAGGTATGCCGTACTATTAAGAGAGATGCGTTGAAACAATGTTCCAAAAGTTTGTGATCAAAGAAAACTCTTTTTGGAGAGTTTTTGGATCTTTTCTAAGTTGAACCAGGATTTTCTAGCAAAGCCGAATAATCCGGATCAGTCCAAAACATCCGGAAATTTGGTTCTACTTCAAGAAGTTTTACACGTCAGAATGTTCGAGTCAAGCCGGATACTCCGAAAGCACTCTTCTATTTGGATTTTCTACGAAGCTCGAAACATCCGGATCCATCCGGATGATCAAAAAATTATGTTCTGTTGAATTTATTTGTGGCCCGGAACATCCGGACAAAGCCGGATGGTCCAAAAACACTCTTCTGTTGGATTTTATTCTGAGGCCCGGAACATCCGAACAAAGCCAGATGATCCAAAAATTGCTTTCTGTTCGAATTTATTTTGAGGCTCGAAATATCCGGACAAAGCCGGATAATTCGAAATAAGTGTTCTATTTGGTTTTATTTGAGAGGCTGGATCCTTCGACCCAGCTCAGAACATCTGGATTTTAAATTCTGAAACATCCGGGTTGGTCCAGATCATCCAGATAAATAGTGTACGAATATACCTTCCAACGGCCAGTTTTAGGAAGGGGTATAAATATCTCCTCCTATGATTGAGGCACGTTTTCCTAGAAACCCTAGCAGCCATTCTTTCACACCCTCTCTTTCTCGTTCTTGTGCTAGATCTGGAGTGAATCATTAGGATTCGAGTTGAGAGATCTATACAAAACTTCTTGAATTTATCTTTATCCATTCTCTTGGAAGTTTTGGTGTGGCCTTGTGGGTGTGTTTATTGGTTTTCTTGGGAGATCTTGAGCACACGGTTTTTGGGTCGTGCAAGTTTTCCATGGATCTATTACTCTTAGAGGGACGGCTAGGCGTCGATCCACGAGCACCCAAGGGATTGTGGGTATTTGGTCAAGTTTGTACAAAGCTTCTCCTTGACTTTAAAGAGGTAACTAGTAAAAACCAAGGTCAACCTCGGTGGACGCTTGGTGAGGAAAAGGATTGAAAGATACCTGTCCTTTTGGGGCTTCTCAATAGAGACGTAGGATCGTGAGATCCAAACTCTGGTAAAAATTCCTAGTGTTCATTAAGTTTCTCTTATGCATGCTAGTCTTATTCTATATATTGTCCGATCTACTCACTAGCGAATTTGTTTTACATATCGTTGTGTAGAAGTATTGCCTACAATCTCGTTTACATTTCTGCTCATATAGATTGTTGGCTAGTTTTAGTTTGTATATCTCATTGTTGATTCTCTGGTGTGTCCGGATCATCTGGATGAACCTAGATAATCCGGACCCTCGGAGTGTCTGAATTTTCCTCTTGCCCCCGGAGTATCCGGATCAATTTGAATAGTCCGGGCTTGGACATTTTGATCTGACATTTTCTGTGAGGATTTTTTTAGATTGCCTATTCACCCCCTCTAGGCAACTTTTAGTACCGCGACGAAGCATAACTCGATACCAAGCCCTTCATAGAATTGTTTGAATTGCTCCGAATCAAACTGAGTGCTGTTGTTGATTGTCACCTATATGGGCACTCCGAAGCGGCAAATTATATTATGCCAAAAGAACTTCTGAATGTTGTTCGAGGTTATTGCGGTTAAGGCTTCGGCTTCCACCCATTTGGAGAAGTACTTGATTACGACGACCGCAAATCTCAGGTTACGCTTTGCTCTAGGGAAGGTTCCGATTAAGTCCATGCCCCATTGGGCCAGAGGCCATACTGGGCTAATGACTAGCAACGGAGTGAGGGGTAGATGGCTTCACCTGCCCATCCATTCACATCCCTGATAGATGTGGACTAGGTCCTCGGCATCAGTTGTTATAATGGGCCAGTAAAGGCCCTGCCAAAGTGTTTTGCCTTTATGGATCTCTCGAAGTGTGTTCTACCCTTCGGATCTAGAGATACAATGAAGTAGAGGTGCACATACCCTGGATTTGTATAGCTGGCCATCGATTATGTGATAATTCCAGACCCTGCACTACATCCTTTGCAACTCGGGGCCTTCTGGGATGTCTGCTTCGTCTTTTAGCATTGCTAAAATGGGGCTTCACCAGTCGTCTATCTTTACGCACAGTACTTTGGTGGCCTCTAGTAGTGATGTTGATGGAGCATATAGTACTTCGTAGAATGCTTTGGCCAGGAGGTCTTGGCCTCTGGCTAGTGCTTTAGATAGGGTATCGGCTTGTTAATTGTCGGCCCTCGGGATACTTTGGATGGAGATCCCTTTGAATGCGAGCTTCACCTTGCACACCTCAGCCAAGTATTCCATGAGGTCGGGGTGGCGTGCCTGGAAACTTTTGTCGACGTGCCCAACGACAATCTAGGAGTCTATTTTTTACAATGACCCTGGCTGTGCCTAGTGCGTGAGCCTTTTGAAGGCCTAGTAACATGCCTTCGTACTCAGCTACGTTATTTGTAGCTTTGAAATTTAGCCTTATAGAGTACAAGGACTTTTGGCTAGAGGGAAAATTATTACAGCTTTGGTGCCCGCGCTAGAGGCTTGATATGTTCCATCCAAATAAATAGTCCAAATGCCCTTGCATGGCGCTTCATGAGCCCATGCAGCCGGAGGGGTCCACTCTACAACAAAATCTGCGAGGACTTGGGATTTGATCGTAGTGTGGGTGGTGAAAGAAATCCCGAAAGGTGCTAGCTCGACCGCCCACTTCCTAATTCGTCCTGTTGAGTCTTTGTTGCAAAGCATATCTCTAAGAGGGTATGACGTCGTCACAGTAATATTATGTGTGAGAAAATAGTGCCAGAGCTTCTTTTAAGCTATAACGAGGGAGTAAGTGATTTTTTGTAGCTCCGTATACCTCATTTTTGCTCCGAATAATGCCTCGGATACGAAGTATATAGACCTTTGAGCCTACTTGCCTTCGATATCTGCTTCGTGGACTAGCACTGCACTGATGGCGAAGGCTGTTGCTGTGGGGTACAATAGCAGCCCTTCTTCGAGAAGCGGAGTGGTGAGAGTAGCCAAATCAGCGAGGTATAATTTGATACCATCAAGGCTCGCCTAGCATTTGGGGGTCCATACGAAGTCCTCAGAGCCCTTCAGTGCTTTAAAAATTGGTAGGCTTCACTCAGCGGAGCGGGCGAGGAACCTGCTTAGGGCGGCGAGGCGGTCGATGAGCTTTTGTACCTATTTCAAATTTTCTAGAGGCGCCATGCGTTGCAATGTGCTGATTTGCGTGGGGCTAGCTTCGATTCCTTGACTCTAAACTAGATATCCTCGCAGCTTGCTGGCTCGGGCTCCAAAGATGTATTTTTCTGGATTTAACCGAATTCCTACCCTTTGTAAACTTTCGATGGTTTTGGCTAAATCCCTGCTATGTACACTTTTCTTAGTGCTTTTTATTACAATGTTGTCCATATAGGCTTCGACATTCCTTTCCAGTTGATGGCCTAAAGCCTTCAAAATTAATCTAGAGAGGGTAGCCCCGGCATTTCTCAGGCCGAAGGGCATGCGTACATAGCTATATACCCCCAAAGGAGTGACGAAGCTTATCTTCTCTTGGTCTTCTCACTTGAGCCATACTTGATGGTAACTAGAATATGCATCAAGGAAGCTTAACAACTCGGAGCCTGCGGTAGAGTCTACGAGCTAGTCAATGTGAGGCAAGGGGTAGGGGTCATGGCGGCACACTTTATTTAACGAAGTGTAATCGAGCACGTTATTTGCCTGTATTCTTCTTTTTTACAAAAATAGGATTTAATAGCCACTCCGAATGGCTAACCTCCTGTATGACCCCAATGTGAAGTAGCTTCTCTACTTCGGTCTTGACAAGGCTTGCTCTCTTTGCTGATAACTTGTGGAGTCCTTGGCACACGGGCCAGGCTCGAGGGTTTACCAGCAGGAAGTGCTTGATAAAGCTTTGGTCCACTCTAGGAATGTCTTCGTCAGTCCATACGAAGACGTCGAGGTTGGATATGATGGTTCCTTCGAGTGAGGCTAGTTCTTCTAGGCTTAAATCGCCTCCGAACTATAGAGGGTACTCGAGCCCTCCTTCGATAATAATCCAGGTGATTATTTCCCCATCGGGCCAGGGTTTGATGGTCGGCCCTCATCGCTCTTCAAGGAGTGCGCTGTCTCCTTCGTGAGATTGCACGGAGTGTACTTGGCGAGCATCGAGGGGGCGATATGGTCGTATTCGACCCTTCGTGTGACGCTTTGATCACCAAGCACTATGAGGACCCTCCTTAGGTGGGAATCTTTACGCACAGATAATTGTGGTAGGCCACTGCTCTGAACTGGTTTAGAGTGGCCCTCCCAATTATGGCGTTGTACACATATGGAGCATCGATGACGTTGAACATGATCTCCTTCATGTGCGTGAAGTTGCTTTCACTGAAGGTGACTTCAAGGCTGATTTGGCTTACTACTTCAAGGGGTGGCCCATTAAATCCCCGCAGAGGCCTCACATCTAAAAGTAGATGCTTTCGTGAGATGCAAAGCTAGTTGAAGGCGTGCGTGAAGATGATGTTTGTGGAGCTCCCACCATCAATGAGGATGTGCCCCACCTTAGTGTCGATGATGTCGATGGTGATGATGAGGGGTCGGCATGTGGGAATTTGATCCCGACAACATCCTCCGCGGTAAAGGAGATTGGCACATGCACCCACTTCGGTGTGACCGAAGCCGAGGATGACGTCCCAATATGTCCTATCTCATGAACATACTCACGTCTTTGTCACTTGGACAGGTTTCCAAGTGCCCCCCCTCCGGATATGGGGAGTACAACTCGCTTCGGGGGCTTCGGGGCATTCTCGATCTTGGAGGACGGCATTATGTTCACCGTTGGGGCTCTGGGTTGTGCTTCGGCCGGTTCAGTGTGCCCATGACCTAAATGTGCTCAAGACAGGCGGCCTTAGGGGCTCGATCAGTTGTGTCTCTTCTAGTAGTCCATTCGAGGTAGTCTCCTCTCAGGGCCAAAATAGCCTTACAGGAGTTGGTATTGTGGCTTCGATTTGCGCCGTGCACATTACAGAAGAAGCCTTGATTCGGGGCGGGGGGCCCAATTGGTAGCCCTGTCCTGCCCCTCGGCCCCATCCCTGACCCTGTTGGAGCATCGTGGGCTAGGGACCGGCGATGGTCAGCACTTCGCTTCTAAAGTGCTTCTTACTTCTTTGGGACTCGGGAGCCCTGGGCTCTGCATACACTGGTTTTGGAGGGCTCAGAGCCCGTACCTCCGGTGTGTGCACTTGGGGGATGGTGGCGCTCCAATGAAGCTGTCCTTCTTTAGAGCGAGCATGCTCCTTGGAATATTTCATGAGCTGAGCCACTGAGGATATAGGTTTTCGGTGCAGCTTGTCGAGGAGGTCAAGATGGGTGCGCCCTCATGAGCGGCATCCACCACCGAAGACGTTGATAGTCCCTTAATCTAGGAGTTGGTGTATGCAAAGCATTAGAAGTACTGGCGGAGGGTCTCGCCAGGCTATTGCTTTACCTGCAAGAGGCTCCCGATAGACATCGGGGCCACGTAGGTTCCCTGGAATTTACTTATGAACTTCTTCCAAAGGTGCTCCCAGGACTTGATGGAGCTAGGCTTGAGGGATCAGAATCACCGAAGGGGCTATGCCTTCGAGCACCAAAGGAAAGCATTTGGCCATTGTGTCCCTTTCGCCCTCACTAGCTTCGATGGTGAGGGCGTATGAGCGCGTGAACTCATCGGGGTCAAAGTCCCCGGTATACTTTGGTAACTTCACAGCTCGAAACTTTGGATGGAAGCTGACCAGTTTAAGGTCGGGGTGGAGCGGCGATCTATCGTCGAAGGAGGCATTTTGCCTCCGCTCCTGAGGTCCTTGCTCCTCGTGCTCACTCACGGTGACGATGGTAGGCCCCGAAGGGTCGATGGAGACCTTTGAGGCGTGCTCCTGGTCAGAGGTGTTTTGACGCCACCTCAAGACCTTCATGCGCAGCAAGGCTAGCTCGAAGGCCTGGACATCTTCGGGTGCTCTGCCATCCCGAGAGGACCCCCTAGCTCCTGCGACTTGACATAATTAGTTCGTAGTGCCATTGGGGGTGGCAGGGTGGTTGAGCGTGAGGGCCCTGCATCTCCTAGGGGGACTAGCGTCGGGGGGCCGTGGTGGGCCTCACTGGCTTAGAAGCGATGTTTGCCGAAGGGAGGACAGCGGTGAGCTCCATAGCGCCTAAATTGACTATAGTTGAAGGAAGGACCGCGGGGAGCCCCTCAGCCCCTGCAGCGAGGTTCGCCGAAGGGAGGTCCGCGGGGAGCTCCACAGCTCCTAGAAGGCCTCCAAGGTTCAAGGGATCCCCATAGCCTTGCGCATTGGCTTCAGCCGAAAGATCTTCGGAGCACGACGGGGGCCTTGGGACCCAAGGGGACCTCCGACGGGGGCCTCAGGACCCAAGAGGACCTCTGACGGGGAGCCACGCCCTTGCTTTTCTTCAGAGGCATGCTTCGAAGTCGATGGTGTAAAACTATGGTAGAGAGACTAATTTAGAACTAGGCTCTCCACGGACGACGCCAACTGTTGGTGTAATAAATTATTACACAACAGGTTTAGTGAACCTTGAAGGGCTTAGGATTGCACGAAGTGTTTGAGTCTGGTTCGGGCCTCCGAACGGACTAAAACCTTACATCCATAAGTATTTATATTTCTAGAATACCAAGTATTCGATGATCCGTTCTCTAGTAGTAATGAGGGGTTATTTATAGGCATAATCTGTACACGGTAATACATTATTATCATCTACTTACAACCGATTGTAGCTGTAATACGTGGTGTAACACATAGGGGTAACATGGTAAAAGACTTAGTGTAGTGCTATAAAGTAGAGGTCCCGTCGGAGGGGACATATACCCCTGGTTTTGGATTTCGGGCTCCGAAGCGGTTTGAGGCCTTCAAGGCGGTATCGTCGAGGGCGCAGATGCCGGAGGGGGCTTCGGCATACATAGGCCGAAGCCTATGCTCTTCGAGGGATTCTTCAGGCTCTCAATTAATTCTTGATGATTATCTGAGTACGGCGGGAATCAATTCCCCCAACAGTAACGTACTTTAATTCAGATCAATAAAAAAGTCCAACTTTTCTCTACATACTGTATTTTTATTCTTTATCACAAAACTCTAAACTACCACGTAGAGTTACTCAACGATTAACACTGCGTCATCCTATCTATGACACCGACATGGATGAGCCACAGTTGCAAATGAAGCGCAACTGTTTACGGCTGTATCCATGCTGAAATTTGTTCATTTGCCGGCCCTGTTTGGCTAATCTGGCCCACTCTAATGGCACGCCAAGAGGGCGGTGCCAACTCACGTTTCTCCATTGAAGTCATAGAGTGTCATCTACTCCTATGTGACCATGCATTCAAGTGCTGCAATTGCAACACGTACGTACAGTTCCAACCATGACTCGACACTGCCTATCTGTGTGCAACCAGCGCAGAGCACATATAGGATTTTAGCTTACTGATTTTATCACTAACTTATTATTTACGATTTTTAGAGTTTTAATAAGACATTAAAGTTATTAGACAAGACATACTTTCACCAACATTAAATTAAATAATATTATGAATATACAGTTGATCATCTATACGTTGTATACATGCACATCCAGTTCTGTAGTCCATCAAATTGGAACCGAACATTATATCTGCATGCATGCGCAAGACAGACAAACCTTTGGTAGGTACTACAGAATTGTTCGAGTAGGATGCACGCTCTCTGCTGAGCTGGTAGATAAACGAGAACAATTCATTTAGAAAACGCACTAAATTTTATAAACTAATTTATAGGTTAGAAGATATAGATATTAAATTTAAAGCTGTACATATAATCAATATAAGAAAATAACACTGATTTTTGGCCCATCAATAATGTGGCTCCACCACCGGTGCTGTTTGGTTGTGGTCAGTAAAAAATGGCGTGTAACTAAAAAACAACTTGTAGATAAGATTTTTATGCTTATATTCATAATTATCAGGATTTTGCTAAACAGACCACCAACAAGGATGTCCGTGATGGTAATTTGTGTAGGAAATAGCACAAGATTTGAGACTCAATGATTGACGTAGAATCAGAAACACGAGATTTAAATAGGTTCAGTTCGTTAATGTGATAAATACTCTACGTTGTTGTTTCTCCTATCAAGAGTTTGATGATCTCGGGAGTCCGTCCACATTATAATGTGTGGGGGCGAGGTTACAAGCAAGAGAATCATATCATGTTTGGTCCTTAGTTTTAAAGGATTACAACTGGACACTTTATTATCTCTAAACCGTTTTTAAATTACATTTATATCTTTTCTTGTATCTCTTGGTATGACATATCTCTTGCGATCTTCTTAATGGGTCAGGTCTATCTCTACTACACTTCACTAAAGCCCATCATAGATATCCAAAGGTTATACCCTCACAATAATAGTCTTAATATAATAATATCAAAAAATAATGAAAACTATTTATAATACTCTAAAATTATGTTTTAACATTTCTGACTTCTAAGCTGCAGAGAAAATAAGTGAATTTCAAGGCGGCACGCAATATCCAAACCGCAGAGTTTAGTAAAAAAGACTATACACATAGTAAATTTATAAAACTCTCAAACTCGTACCTACAAAATATGTGAGTTTAAACTAAATTCGTGTTGGAATATCTAAAACCCAACAGAAACCCTTAAGTTTATAACTAAACCTATGTTCAACCCTAGACCACATACGTAAACTCGTGCATGGATATGAATTTAAACTCAAAATTATACCCATCAAATCAAATACCTGAGCAAAATCGACGTCGGTACTGGCTCACCATGCACAGTTATGTTGAGCATGCAGCGTGCTGCGTGTAATTGCAAGGCACAACACTGCAGCTTGCATTGCGCACCGTCGTGAAGTGACACAGCAAGGGAAGGTTCGCGAGAACGCGGCTGCATGCAGATGGGGTTACGTTTTGCTTTGGTTACCTCCATGTTTTCCGGCGCCTTTTGTTCAAACATGGCGTTGGTGGCATCCAAACTTTAGCACCGCCGTATCGTCTACTCGTACTCTGCTAGGCAAAGCCACGTACTCCTATACAACTTCTCCAGCAGCAGCAGAGGCCAGGAATGGAACCGCGCGCAAAGAAAAAGGATTGGGTGGAACGAAAAGAGGAACACACACGCTACGCAGTCACGCAGGGGCCCTGCTTGTTTCTATTCATCTTAAAATCTACTCACTCTACTGAAAACTAGCTTCGTTTCTAGCATTCAAAACAGGAACACACACGCCACGCAGTTACGCCGGGCCCTGGTTGTTTCTATTAATCTTAAAATCTACCCACTCTACCGAAAATCAGCTTCGTTTTTAGCATTCAAAAGAGGAGCACACACGCTACGCAGTTACGCAGGGCCCTTCTATTAATCTTAAAATCTACTCGCTCTACCGAAAACAAGCTTCGTTTCTAGCATTCAATTTTATAAAAACATTATTTATACCCTTACATATCTTATTAATAATAGTCACATTGTTATTTTAACTCTAACAACTGGTTTATCAAATTTATCCCAAATGCAAGACTTTGTGGGACAAAAAATATACTAAAGATTTGAATTTATAACATAATTTTAGGATTTTATTTAAAGTTGTTATCATTTCTTTGGCAGTTTTGATGATAGAACTATAAACGTGGATCCAATGTGTAGAGAGTGTTGTCATATTATATCAATGACTATCCGACTATATGAAATATAGTTCTCTAATTTGATATTGATGGCAATAATTTAGTCTACGGTTTAATAATATACTAAAATTCGTGATCGTTAGTTGATAAGTTTATAATAACATCATCGATAACTCTACGTAGAACAGTTATAAATACAAACATACAAAAAATATCAAAAATTTGTTTGTCATTACTCGTTACAGAGAGCGCGAACGCAACTTTTTCCTTACCGTAAAAAAGGAGAAGCAATCAGCCTCGCCGTCGGTGTACGTACGCACGGGAGAAGGTGACGGCGTCAGCCGGCTAACATGCCACCGGCCGGCAGGCGGCAGCGCGAGAGACGGATGGAATGGCGCACAACTTGCGATGGAAGCAAAGCAAAAAAGGGCAACGGAAGCCAATCAAACGACCGTGCTTGCTTCCGCGTCCACCAACATGCGCCAGTACCCCGCCGCTTTTGGTCTCCTCCGCGCTTTCGCTTCGCTCGGCTTCTCTCCTGCCGTCCTGCGCCTCCGCTTCGCGTCGCGTACCCACTTCTACAGTTCTACAATACACGCGTCGTCCTCCCGGTCTCCCGCGATGATGGGTGCTCCGCGCCCACGCCATCCTGGCCGTCTGTTTACCTCCTGCCGGTCCGGGGGACGGAGTCGTGGCACCTCCGCCGGGAGATCGCTTGATCGATCCGTCGCTGCCGCGTGGCGCCCCACACTGCGTGATGGGACAAAAAAAATCTGGCCGAGCCAATGTCATACACCCTCTGCATAAAAACTGTAGCTCATTCAGCTCGTAATTAACTCAATTTGTTCTATTTTTCTAATAAGTTGAGCAAACGTTCAAGCTTATTAATATAAGAAGCAAGTTCAAGCTGCTCATGAGCTTAACGAGCCGAATCCAAAACAATCAACAAACAGCCTAGCTAACGTTCAACCCACTAAAGCTCACCACCAAACAGACAAACACTCAAACCCTAGTTGACTAACTTGTCTGTTGCCTACTGTTGACGTAAAAATCATATAGAAATCTTTGCATCTTCACACTCGAAGGTTTAGGAGAGACTGCTTAGCTCCAGTGCAGGTCCTTAATCTTAAGGTTTATAGGCGTGGCAGCCAATTTAATCCTGCAATTGACAAGATTTAGAAATATTGGTTGTCATAAGCATATCGACCGATGGGTCAATGTCAACGTCAACCAATAACACCGTATCAGCTAAAATCCGACTTGCATGAGTGCAGGAAATAGCATATCAGCTAATCTTCCGAGAAGTATCAATAGCATAGTAAAAACAAGAAGATAGAATATTCTATGGAACCAATCGGTCGATGAGCCAATACAAATTTTTGCCACTAGCCGATGCACACTAGGAATTAGATAACTCAATCGGTCAGTAACGCAATGAAACTCTCGTAACTATGATATCTCATCGACTAGAACTCCGATGAAACGATGTTTTGAACCTGCCGACTTAATAGAATCTATTTTATTATCAACAACCTAATAGATCAGACTGAATCGAGACAGTACGAGGTCGAAGGCAACAAGAAGAGTCTATCTTGCCAACAAATCTGGCACACACGTAATGAACATATCGAATCTAACTAAGAGATTGGAGCAATGCAGCCTTAGATAGAGCCAACACATCAGGATAACTAGCAAACACATGAAGTTAACCAAAATATCGGACTGAACCGAGAAAGTCTTGGCTGAACAGATGCATCTGCCATGTGACAAAACTTGCTTCACTACTAGAGAAGTGGGCTTTTATCTACCCCTTTAGTACCGATTCTAATTCGAGCTGGTACTAAAAATCCCCTGCAATGGTCAAAAAACGGAGAGAAAATCAAGGGTAGGTAAAACCGATACTAATAAACAGTTTTAGTACCAGGTCAAAAGACCGCATGGTACTTTACTTAGTAATATCGGTCAGGTTCCCCAATCGGTACTAAAAACTTGGGCTTTAATACTGGATGAGGATACCAACCGGTACTAATAAATTTGGCACTAAAGGGTATCCCAACCCAGTACTAAAAACTTGGGCTTTAATACTGGGTGAGGATACCAACCGGTACTAATAAACATGGCACCGGAGGGTCTCTCAACTCGATACTAAAACTCTTTATTAGTGCCGGGTTCTTTTCCGATCCGGTACTATCATGATGAACAGTGTAAATTAGCTCCTCGCTAGTACCGCCAGCTAGCTTCTGATGCAAGGAGAGGTGAAATTTCAATTCTTTGCGGTGATCTTGAGCTTGCGGGTGCTTGAAAGTTAGTAGCTCTATTCTTTACTGTAAGATCAATTTGGTGCTTGATTTGTGAAATGTGATACTTTGATTTCTATAGCTTGTGATGTGTCGGTGATCGAGCAGAGTGGAACAGAGAAGAGGTTATAGCAGCTGTTGAAATTTTAATTTTTTACGGTGATCTTGAGCCTGCGGGTGCTTGAAGGTTAGTAGCTCCATTCTTTACTGTAAGATCAACTTAGTGCTTGATTTGTGAAATATGATACTTCGATTCCTGTAGCTTGTGATGTGCTGGTGATCGAACAGTGTGGAACAGAGAGGAGGGTATAGCAGTTGCTGAAATTTCAATTCTTTGCGGTGACCTTGAGCCTACTGGTGCTTGAAGGTTAGTAGCTCCATTCTTTCTGTAAGATCAACTTGGAGCTTAATTTATGAAATGTGATACATTATCTTGATGAAAGTACGGGCAGATTTGTGAAAAATATAATACTTTGATTCTTGCAGCTTGTGATATACCGATGATCGAACAGAGAGGAACAGAGAGGAGGTTATAGCAGCTGCCAAAATTTTAATTATTTTTGGTGATTTTGATCTTGCGGGTGCCTGAAGGTTAGTAGCTCTATTTTTTACTGTAAGATAAACTTGCCGCTCGATTTGTGAAATGGTATCCATTATCTAGATGGACGTACGGACAGATTTGTGAAATATGAAACTTTGATTCCTGCAGTCTTGTTAATTCGTCTAGTTATTTTTTCCTAGGTGTTGTTCTTAAGAAATATATATTATCTAGAAATGTGGTGAAATTATTGTTCAATGATCTAATTAGGCTATAATCTTGTTAATGTAGATGAACCGGTAGTGGATGTACGGTGCTCACCGCCACTCCGTAGAATTCAATCATGGTGTACGTGATTTTCTCGAAGCAGCCAAGGCCCAAAATCCTCCATCTAGTTTCATATGTTGTCCATGCATAAACTGCCGAAATCTAAGGATGTACTCCAAGACAAGTATCTTTCACTTCCACTTGCTCTTAAGGGGATTCATGCCTAATTATATTTATTAGATGAAGCATGAAGAAAATGGTGTTATACAGGAAATCGACGATGAAGAACAAGATGGCAATAACATTCCAGGCTTTGATCGTGAAGATACCAATGTTGCGGAAGACGATGACCTAGAACAGATGTTGCATCATGTAGCGGATAACTTTGATTATGAAATAGACCTTAAAAAGTTTAAACGCTTGTTAGAGGACCATCGGACATTGTTGTACCCGGATTATAAAGATGGGAAGAAAAAATTACGTATGATACTAGATCTGTTGCAATAGAATGCGATAAATGGTATATCTGACAAAAGATTCGATGAATTATTATGGCTCATTAAAAATATGCTTCCAGAGGGTAACAATTTGCCTCAAACAACATACGAGGCAAAACATGTTGTTTGCCCTTGAGGATTGAAAGTAGAAAAGATACATACATATCTCAATGATTGTATTCTTTTTCGTGGCGAGGAGTACAATTCTTTATATGTTTATCCGGTGTGCGGTGCGTCACGATATAAGATTAAGCGTGGCGATGCTGGTGACGTTGGCGTGGACCGTTACAGGAAGAGGGTTCCTGCTAAGTTGATGTGGTATTTCTCCATAATACCATGGTTGAAGCGTTTGTTCACAAACGCAGCACATGCTAAAATAATGCGATGGCACAAAGAATAACATAAGGTAGATGGAATGTTTAGACACCCTACTGATAGGATCCAGTGGAGAAATCTTGATAGAAAGTACCCAGACTTTGTAGATGAGATAAGAAACATAAGGTTTGGCCTGAGTACGGATGGCATGAATCCTTTCGATGATTTGAGTAGTAGTCACAGTACCTGGCCTATGACTGTATGTATCTATAATCTTCCTCCTTGGTTGTGCATAAAACGAAAATTTATTATGATGTCGGTTCTTATCTAAGGCCCAAAGCAACCTAGCAATGACATTGATGTGTACCTCAAACCATTGGTCGATGATTTATTATTGATGTGGAATGATGTTGTACGTGTATGGGATGAATACAAACAGGAGACCTTCACCCTACGAGCTATGTTGTTCATAACCATAAATGATTAGCCTGTATTTGGTAACCTGTCAGGGCTGACTATTAAGTGATTCAAGGCATACATCCAGTATTTGGACATACCGTATTAGGTCTATTCATCATAATGGGAGGCATGTATTCACTATGGTCAAGGATCTAAATGTGATATTTGGAAAGGGCTGTGGTACCAAACCTATAAAGAGTACAGATGAAAACGCAAAAGTATGGAAAAAAGTCCATATTCTGGATCCTACCTTATTGGGAAGACTTAGATATCCGTCACTCAATTAACGTGATGCACCTTGTGAAGAATCTGTGCGTCAACCTACTAGACTTCCTAGGTGTATATGGGTTAGGCAAAGATGATGGAAATATGCCCAAGAGAATTCTGGGAGAACCGAAAGTTCTGGCCTGAGACCGGAACTTCCAGGTTCTGAAGCATCCGGAAGTTCCAGTTCGACCAGAAATTCTGGGCCAGCCCCAGTTTTGGTTTCTGGAGGAACCAGAAGTTCTGGTTGGACCGAAAGTTCTGGGCCTGCCTGAAGGTGTATTCTAGACGTACCGGAAGGTCCGGGTGTGACCCAAAAGTTCCGGGTCAAAATAAATTCGATACAGAATGTTATTTTGGAAGCTCCGGTTAGACCAGAAGTTCTGGGTCTAGATGAACAGATTAGATCTGTTAGGCTTTAATACTGATTAAAGGCCCATGAGAGGGCACTATATAAGGAGAGGAGCGGCTAGTACAAAAAGGCTCCTCGCTGTTCGCGTGGTTGGCTGTTGCAGTTGTTGTGGTCGCTGCTGTTGCTTTGACCTAACCCTAGCCGCCACTATCCTGGCTACACCGGTTGTGGCCGTCTCTCCCCTAATCTCCCACGTGGTACTAGCATGCCAGCGTGAGGTGATCCCGTCCCTATACGTGTGGATACCGTGGAGGCACTGCTGCTACTACTGTGCTGATCTTCCTGTAGAGATCACCGGACTACGTCGTCTTCATCACCGATGAGGAGACGGAACTGAGCGAAGCCGATCGAGGACGTGCTTCATCAACTCTACTTCCGCTGCTCTAGCGCGTCTCGTGGCTAGAGGTAACGATCTATGATCCCATTGCACGCATGGTTCCTAGGCGAACCGGGTAAAAATTTTGAATTTATTGCTAGCGTAGCTTCCCCATAACCCAACAGTGGTATCAGAGCCTGCGTGCGTAGTGTTCGATCTGGATCGATCACATATAGGTGAAATAGATTAAATCTATTGTTCTTGTGTCAGATTTTTGGAAGTTTCGGGTGTGACTCGGAAGTTCCGGGCCGAAATAATTTTCGTACAGAAGGTTATTTTCGGAAGTTTTGGGTTTGACCCAGAAGTTTCGGGCCAAAATAAATTCGATACAGAAGGTTGATTTCGGAAGTTCCGGCCCTGAGTTGAAAGTTCTGGTCCCTTCGACCGGAAGTTCCAGGCATTTGAGCCGGAAGTTCTGAATCTAGTTTTCAGTCACGAATAGATTCTACGCCTAACTTATTTTTGCATAGAATGTTGTGACTGGTATGGCCTTGTGATGTATATGATGCATGCATGTAATTTTTATGGCCTGTGTGTCATGATCAATTATAGCCCAACGCTGTTTAAATGTTATACGACCTCCGTGTCGACAGTGATGCTTCTCCTCATGTAATTAGTATAGTGCTATTAGCTGTAATAGACTGATACAAGAGCATGGAGGCTTGAAGCGTGATGACCTGAAGGACAGGAACCATAGAGATGGAGATCACCATGTGAGAAGGGTCATACTATGTCACAGTTAATATGATTACCCGTGATGATTACTTATGTTCCTGTCATACTATTCTTTCATGTTTCCGTGTACGGTAGGCATCGTTACTATGTTAGAATAGTTTCCCTCAGAAAATTAAGAACTTTGATGCCCTTTCCAATAGTTGCACCTATAAAGGCTTTTAATCATTGTATGGTGAGTCTGCCAAAGCAGGGTGCCATCTTTTATCTTAACCAGTTAGGGTGGATGTCAGACATCCACAAGCATAGTATTGATTTGCTTAACAAAGCTATCAAAACGGTTTTGGGCTTTGGGGCATGGAGTTGGGCGTCGAGGCATAGGATGCCACCCCAACGAACAAGAGTCACATAAGATGTGATTAGCAAGTTGTTACTTACCTATGTCACTAATCTTCTAGCAGTGATGCCAAAGCTCACTATAAGTTAGTTGAATATGGATCTTGTCCCACTACATGTCATAAGAGGGAAAACGATTGTACATCATGTAATGGAGTATCTTTTATTTGATAGAAGATTCACATAGCATTGTGCTAAAACTTGCATTGTTGTTGTAGATCATGGCACCTACTGCTAAGAACACTTTTAATTTTAATCTGCGATCAATTCTTGAAAAGAAAAAGCTTTCTGAAACAAACTTTATTGATTGGTATAGAAACTTGAGAATTGTTCTCAAACAAAAGAAAAAGGAATATGTTCTAGAGGAGTGCCATCCTAATGAACCAAAAGATGATGCATCTGTCGTGGATCGGCAGGCTTATGAGAAGCACGCCAACGATTCAATTAATGTCAGTTGTCTCATGCTTGCCTATATGTCCTCTGAGCTTCAGAAGCAATATAAGGGTAGGAATGCCTACGATATGATCGTGAGATTCAAAGACATGTTTGAGAACCAAGCACAGACTAAGAGGTACATCTCAAACTCTTTATTTGCGTGCAGGCTGGCGGAAGGTAGCCTAGTCAGTCCTCATGTGATCAAGATGATTAGTTACATTGAGAGCTTAGAAAAACTTGGTTTTCTCTTTGACCAAGATTTGGTCACGGATGTGATTCTCCAGTCGCTCCCTGTGAGCTTTGAGCCGTTTATTTTGAATTTTCATATGAACAACATAGAGAAAATCATGGCTGAATTGCATGAGATGCTAAAGACTGCTGAGGATAGCATTAAAAAGAATTCTAGTCATGTGATGATGGTTCAGAAGGATAGCAGGAAGAGAAAACGCAAGGAAAATGCTAAAGCTTCAGATGTGATCTCGAGCTCTAAGTCTAAATCAGCTGGAAAGTTTAAGACTGGCCCTGCTACTTCTGACACTTGCCACCAGTGCCAAAAGACTGGTCATTGGTAGAGGAATTATAAGTTGTACATGGAAGAACTCAAGAAAAAGAAGGGAAGTGTGACTTCTACTTCAGGTATAAATGTTATTGAAATTAATCTTGCTACTCGTCCAAGTGATTCATGGGTATTTGATACCGGATCAATGATTCATTCTTACAAATCGTTGCAGGGACTAAATAGGACAAGGAAGTGTGCAAGAGGCGAATTGGATGTCCGCGTTGGCAATGGTGCAAAAGTTATTGCGTTGGCCGTTAGCGTTTATTCTTTGTCGCTACCCTCAGGATTAGTTTTGGAATTGAATAATTGTTATTTCATTCCCGCCTTGGGCAGAAATATTATCTCTTCGTCATGTTTAGATTAAGACGGTTTTGAATTCGTAATAAAGAATAAGTGTTGTTCGATATTTTCGAATGGTATGCTCTATGGTTTTTGTCCATTGTTGAATGGATTATATATTCTGAATCTTGAGGATACACATGTTTATAACATTAATACGAAGAAGCCTCGGCTTAATGATTTGAATCCCACCTATGTTTAACATTATCATTTAGGTCATATAAATAAGAAGCGCATGCAGAAGCTCCATAAAGATGAGCTTTTGGAGTCATTTGATTTCGAATCGTTTGACACATGTGAGTCTTGTTTACTTGGCAAAATGACTAAGACACCTTTCACTGGTCAAAGTGAGAGGGCAAATGAATTGTTGATCATTGTACATACTGATGTATGTGGACCAATGAGTTCTACGGTCAGATGTGGTTTTCAGTACTTCATTACTTTTACTGACGACTTTAGTAGATTTGGTTACATCTACTTAATGAGGCATAAGTCGGAATCCTTTGAAAAGTTTAAGGAGTTTCAGAATAAGGTATAAAATCATACAAGCAAGACAATTAAATTTCTGTGATTGGATCATGCAGGTGAATATTTGAGCCATGAGTTTAATGATCATCTAAAGTAGTGTGGAATTGCTCCACAACTGACTCCACCAGGCACGCCTCAATGGAATGGGGTGTCCGAGCGGAGGAACCGAACTTTGTTAGACATGGTCCGGTCAATGATGAGTCAATCTGATCTTCCATTATCCTTTTAGGGATTTGCTCTAGAAACTGTTGTTTTCACATTAAACAGAGTTCCATCTAAATCTGTAGAGAGGACATCATATGAGATATGAACTGGGAAGCATCCCGGGTTGTCTTTTCTAAAGATATGGAGTTGTGAGGCCTATGTAAAACGTTTGACGTCTGACAAGCTCACTCCAAAATCTAATAAATGCTTCTTTGTGAGGTATCCTAGGGAAACCAATGGATATTACTTTTATAACCGGGAAAAAGGCAAAGTGTTTGTCGTCCGAAATGATGTTTTTCTTGAGAAATGGTTTCTCTTGAAAGGGGTTTGTGGGAGCACGATGTGACTCGAAGAGGTTCAAGAATCACTAGAAAGTGTTTTAGCTCCTACTGAACCATAACTCGATGTGCAAGATGTTGTAGAACCTGTTGTCGAGACACCAGCCCCACATCGGTCGAAAAGGTTGAATCATGCGCCCGAGCGGTTTTCATTTTTAACCACTAGGCAGCGCGACATATTGTTGTTGGATAATGATGAACCTAAGACCTATTTGAAAGCGGTGATGGGACCAGACTCTGAGAAATGGCTTGAAGCCATAAGATATGAGTTAGAATTCATGCGAGAGAATCAAGTTTGGAACTTGGTCGATCCACCTGATGGTACAAAAACTATTGAGTGTAAATGGATTTTTAAGAAAAAAATAGACGTTGATGGAAATATTCATATCTATAAGACACGATTGGTGGCGAAAGGTTTCAGACAGATTCAAGGTGTTGATTATGACGAAACGTTTTCGTCCGTCACAATGCTAAAGTCTATTCGAATCATCCTAGCAATTGTCGCATATTATGACTATGAGATATGGCAAATAGATGTCAAAACGGCTTTCCTTAATGGAAACCTAAGTGAGAATGTATACATGACATAGCCTGAAGGTTTTGATGATCTAGAGAATGCTAGAAAAATTTGCAAGCTGCAAAGGTCCATTTATGGGCTGAAGCAAGCTTCTCGGAGTTGGAATCTTCGTTTTGATGAAGTGATTAAAAGGTTTGGTTTCATCAAGAATAAAGAAGAGCCTTGTATTTATAAAAAGGCTAGTGGGAGCGCACTTGTATTTTTGGTCTTATATGTAGATGACATATTATTGATCGGAAATGATATTCCAATGCTCGATGCTATTAAATCTTCATTGAGAAAAAGTTTCTCAATGAAAGATCTTAAAGAGGCAGCATATATTTTAGGCATAAAGATCTATATAGATAGGTCGAGAAGGCTAATTGGATTAAGCTAAAGCATGTACATTGACAAGGTATTGAAATGGTTCAATATACAGAATTCCAAGAAAGGTTTTCTACTAATGTCACTTGGCGTTACGCTCAGCAAGAGTCAGTGTCCTTCGACACCTAATGAGCTAGAGAAGATGAGTGCGTTCCTGTATACCTCCGCATTCAGGTCTATCATGTATGCCATGCTTTGTACACGCTCAGATGTTTCTTATGCTCTAAGTGTTACGAGCAGATACCAATCAAACCCGGGTGAAAGTCACTAGGCGATAGTAAAGAGTATCCTTAAGTACTTGAGAAGAACTAAGAATATGTTCCTAGTCTATAGAGGTGAGGAAGAGATCGTTGTAAATAGTAACACCGACGCTACCTTCCAAACCAATAAGGACGATTCGCTATCGCAGTCTAGATTTGTGTTTTGCCTTAATGGAGGTGCAGTAAGTTAGAAAAGTCCCAAGTAAGAAACGGTTGCAGATTCAACAATAGAGACTGAGTACATTGCAGCTTCTGAAGCTTCAAAGGAGGTTGTTTAGATCAGAAAGATTGTTTCTGAGCTGGGAGTTGTCCCTAGTACGTCTAGTCTAGTGGACCTCTATTGTGATAATAATGGTGCCATTGCGCAAGCCGAGGAGCCTAGGTCGCACCAGAAATCTAAGCACACACTACGGCGCTATCACCTCATCCGAGAGATTATAGATAGAGGTGATGTAAAGATATGCAAGGTGCACACGGATTCAAACGTTGCCGATCCGTTGACGAAACCTCTCTCGTAGCCCAAGCATGAGGCGCACTTGAGCTCTATGGGTATTAGATACTTGTGTGATATAGTCTAGTGTATGTGAGAGAATGAGTCTTGTCTATGCTGATGTATTTTGGATAATTGATTATCTTGTTCCTTGAATAAATGCCTTTTGCATTGATCAGCTAGTATGTGACTTGTATGTGAAACTCTTTATTTTATAATGATGTTATTCTAAACTATCCCTAATCTCATATCATCATGTGGGACAGTGATGATTTATAGATTAGCACATCTATCTGATTAATGATCATATTTCACAGATCATATACATGGAGATGTCAAATCGGTGATGTGACTCATGTTAGTGAACATGGAGTTGGATAGATCCACTTTGAGATACTGCTGGGATTGTTATTTTTAATGTGCCATCAGTTATCATCTCAAATGGTGTACCTGCAGAATCCTTAGACCTGAGATCGTCATTGATTCCAGAATATGTAGTGACGCACTTAGGTGCTTCCAAACGCTATTCCGTAACTAGGTAGTTATAAAGGTTACTTTCGGGTGTGTTATGAAACATGTCGTGGGATGTGAGCGGTCAAGATATAATTTACCCCTCCTAAATAACGGGAGAGACGTCTCTAGGCCCCTCGAGATAGTTGGATTGGAAAAGTGCATGGCCATGCCACTATGATTAAAGAGCTAATCATGATTAATCCACTACTTGAACAAGTGAAGTGCAAGCTATCACAAGGGTGGCACGAATCTCGCCTTGAGCTTGACTGATGTCGTGTGGTAAAGGGATTGATGCGTGAGTATATCAAGGTTTAGAAAATATAATTTTGATTTTGTATGCTTTCGGAGGTCAATATGTGCTGCTAGGTACCGCTATTGATCAGCGATTCGAAAAAGGTTTCCGAGTAGCGGCCGTTTGATATGAACCTATCGGGTCACACGCTTAAGGGGATGGGATTCGAAGCTTGCAAGAATTGACTCTTGTGCAAGTGGAAGATTCATGGAAATATGCCCAAGAGAATTTTGGGGGAACCAGAAGTTCTGGCGTATGGCCAGAAGTTCTGGGTTCTTGAGCATCTAGAAGTTCCGGTTCGACCGGAAGTTTTGGGCCAGCCCCAGTTTCGGTTTCTAGAGGAACTGAAAGTTCTGGTTGGACCGAAAGTTCCGAGCCTGCCTGAAAGTGTATTCTGGACGTATTAGAAGGTCCGGGTGTGATCCAAAAGTTCTAGGTCGAAATAAATTCGATATAGAATGTTATTTTCGGAAGTTCTGGTTAGACCGAAAGTTCTAGGTCCAGACGAATAGATTAGATCTGTTGGGCTTTAATACTGATTAAAGGCACATGAGAGGGCACTATATAAGAAGAGGAGGAGCTAGTACGAAAAGGCTGCTAGCCGTTCGCGTGGTTGGCTGTTGCTGTTGTTGTGGTCACTGCTGTTGCTTCGACCTAACCCTAGCCGCCAACTCTCCTGGCTACACCAGTTCTGGCCGTCTCTCCCCTAATCTCCCGTGTGGTACTAGCATACCGGCGTGAGGTGATCCCGTCCCTGTACGTGCGGATACCATGGAGACACCACTGCTACTGCGGTGCTGATCTTCCCGTGGTGATCGTCGGACTACGTCGTCTTCATCGTCGACGAGAAGACGGAACTGAGCGGAGCCGATCGAGGACGCGCTTCATGAACTCTACTTCTGCTGCCCTAGCGCGTCTCGTGGCTAGAGGTAACAATCTATGATCCCATTGCACGCTTGGTTCCTGGGCGAACGGGGTAAAAATTTTGAATTTATTGCTAGCGTAGCTTCTCCATAACCTAACAAAAGATACGCTACAGGCGAGGCAAGATATGCAACAGTGAGCTGACCTACACCCAGAACTAAGAGATAATGGAGCGTACTTACGTCCCGCCAGCTACACACTTAGTAAGGAGGAGAAGGAAAGCATGTTTGAATGCTTGAATAGTGTGAAGGTCCCGTTGGATACTCCTCCAATATAAAGAGATTGATAAATATGAAAGAGAAGAAATTCGTACACCTAAAGTCTCATGATTATCATGTGCTGATGACACAGTTGCTTCTGATTAAACTACGGGGTATTCTACCAAAAAATATTAGAGCTACAATCACAAAGCTATGTGCATTCCTTTATGAAATTTCATGGAAGGTAATTGATCCAAACCGACTAGAAAAGTTGTAGATCAATGTTGTCTACTGTCTTGTTAGTCTTGAGATGATCTTCTCTCCATCCTTCTTTGATATTATGACTCATCTACTTGTTCACATTATCAAAGAGATTTGTATTTTTGGCCCTATATTCCTACACAACATGTTCTCTTTCGAGAGGTACATGGCAGACCTAAAGAAGTATGTCCGTAATCGTTCTCGTCCAGAAAGATGTATCACAAAGGGTTACGGGATAGAGGAGGTCATAGAGTTTTGTGTTGACTACATTGACGACCTCAACCCTATTGGAGTTCCTGTATCATGCCATGAGGGGAGGCTATGAGGAAAGGGCACACTTAGAAAGAAATCAATAATGATCAATGACCTCGCTTTGTCCGTTAAAGCACACCACACGGTTTTGCAACAATAATCTTTGGTGGCTCCATACATCGATAAGCATAAGGAGATCCTATTCTCCAAACACCCTGAAAAGTCTATGGCCTGTATTACACGTCAGCACATGGACATTGTTGGCTGTTGGTTGCGACTGCACCTCATGGATAATGTCTCTGTTGATAATTAACTGATCTGGTTGGCTATGGGGCCATCATCCTCAATCTTGACATTTCAAGGTTACGAGATAAATGGGTATACATTTTACACGAGGACTCAAGACAACAAAAGCACCAACCAAAATAGTGGTGTACGTATAGATATCGTGGATAGCACCGGAAAGAAGAACTCCTATTTTAATGTCATAGAGGAAATTTGGAAACTTGACTATAGACCCTTGAAGGTTCCTCTTTTTCGATGCCAATGGCTGAAGCTATCTAGAGGGGGTGTAATCCTTGATTGATTTGGTATGACTACTATTGACCTCAATCTTATTGGATACGAAGATGAACCATTCATCCTCACCAAACATATGACACAAGTTTTCTATGTGCCTGACATTGCTAGTAAACCCCAAAAAATAAAAAAAGAGCATTGCCAAATGACAATTCAAAAAACAGGCTAAAACAACACATAGTTCTTCAAGGGAAAAGAAAAATCATGGGAGTAGAGGGCGTCACAGATGAAGATGAATATAATCAGTCTGATGAGATGTCGCCATTCGTAATGGAGGTTGACACAAGCATCCTATTAGGCAATAAGGATGCTCCCTACGCATGACATGATCATGACGAAGGAATGCTTGTAAAGAAAAAGTAATACTCCTATAGTAATGTAAAGAATTTATAATATATACAATTATACTAGATTATATTGTTCTGAGAATTTAATTATAGTTATGGCACTTTTCAAGAATTAATGAACATTCAAATTAATAATAATTGGTTTTAGTATTTATGGCTCATAAAATGCACATTTTAGTACTGGGTATACTTACCACCCAGTACTAAAGGGCTTCCACGTGAGGTTTTAGGAGCTCGCGCTAGGGTTTAGGAAAACCTTTAGTACCGGACGAACATACGAACCGGTACTAAAGAAGACTATTTGTACCGGTCTATGTTGTTACCTGGCACTAAAGGCTAGGTGTTTAAAAGGGGCCATGATCTTCCCTAAAAATTTCTCCACCAGTTTGCAACTGCTGCCTCCTCCATCCGTCCATCGCAACTGAACCGTTCGTCGCCGACTCATCGTTTTTCGCTGGAGCCCCTTGCCATCGCCCCCGGTACGCATCTCTATCCCCATCTTCTTTTGACCACTTCGATTCACTATCTCGCTGACTCCTTCATTGCAGTCAGCCATAGTGGACGCCATCGCTACTTAACTGTCCACCACCGACTCATTGTTTTTCATCGGAGCCCCTTGCCATCGCTCCCGGTACGCATCTCTATCCCCCTCTTCTTTTCACCACTTCGATACGCTGTCTCGCCGACTCCTTCATTATAGTGAGCCATAGTAGACGCTGTCGCCACTGAACCGTCCACCACTGACTCATCGTTTTTCACCGGAGCCCCTCGCTGTCGTCCCTGGTACGCATCTCTATCCTCCTCTTCTTTTCACCATTTTGATACGCTGTCTCACCGACTCCTTCGTTGTAGTGAGCCATAGTGGACACCGTCGCCACTGAACCGTCCGTCGCTAACTCATCATTTTTCGCCGGAGCCCCTCGCCATCGCCCTTGGTACGCATATCTATCCCCCTCTTCTTTTCACCACTTTGATACGCTATCTCGCAGACTCCTTCATTGCAGTGAGCCGTAGTGGACGCCGTCGCCACTAAACTGTCCATTGCTGACTCATCGTTTTTCACCAGAGCCCCTCGTCGTCACCCCCGGTAAGCATCTCTATCCCCTTTTCTTTTCACCACTTTGATTTCTTGTCTAAAGAGCTCAAATTTATCTTCCTTTTCAGATCAACCTTACATAAAAGATTGGAAGGTGTGCACCTCCTGTAAGGTTGAGAACTTACTAAATGTATGATATGATGTAAATGAAATGCGCATGTATGTGATGTAAATTTATATATGGCCTTTTGTAATGCCATATGATCTGAGTAGGTTTTCGTGATGGTATATGATCTAAGAAATTTTCCTGATGGTACATGATCTAAATTATTTGAACCAAGTCAGTTAAACACTTAGTTAAACACTTAGTATTGAACACTGATGCAATCATTGTGTACCATCATTGAGCACTAGCGATAACGTTACTCTGTTCTAGTAGGTAAAATGACTCTCGACGAAGCTAAAGCTGAGAGAATGATCCTTGACAAGATTGCACAAAGTGGCTATAAATACCAAGATGTAGAGGTGCAAGGCCAAGTGGCCGATGACATAGAGACTAACGTGTACCTCAACATGTCCGGTGAGCAAGCTGATGATGAGGCCGAAGTTGGTGTAGCGAACATAAAGTCTTGGTTTTGTCGATAATGTTTACATTTGATTTATTTTAAATCCATATGTGTGGCTCATGACTCTTCGAAATTTCTTTTCCAGCCCACAGAAGTGACAAGTCAAGTTCGTAAAAGAGGTCCAACTAAAAAGATTGAGAGGATATAGGTCATCATAGAAGTTGCTGATAATGGTGAACCACTTGCTCCCACCGATGTTACCACTAAGGTTGTAAATCAGTGTGGATATCTGGTTAGAGACACCGTGCCTATCAGCATCCGACATTAGAAATCAACCCAAGAAAACGATCCACACGCATTCGCTCAGTCGGTGAAGGACATATTGTGGGAGAGGTTGAAGATGCACTTCCAGTTCCCAACCGATAAAATTGATAAGGTGAAAGAATGTACTTTAAAGAAGATGGTGATAGCTTTTCAAACATTCAAGAAGAATCTTTTCAACGCCTATGTCAAGAAAGAGAAGCAACCGGACTTCAATAAATTCCCAAAACTAAGGGATCACTAGGATTCATTCGTCGAGTATAAGTTGTCAGAAATAGGGCAAACCTTAAGTAGTCAAAACAAGTTGAATGCCTCCAAGAAACTATATTTTCACAAATTAGGACCAGCGAGCTACAAAAAGTTGATTCCTATGATAGGGGCAATTGAAAAGGATTTTATCGAGAATGGCATAATACCGGACACTTATGACTGGTGCCAACGTGTGAAGAACTGATTCTTTGGTCACGGGGGCAAACTCTCAGTTGAAGGACATATAATTATTTCTGATGAAATAAGAGAACCAGTCCTAAGGCTGATATAAGCTTGCCAAGAAATCCTAGAAGGAACCTTCCACCCTGA
The DNA here is from genome assembly GCA_000418225.1 of Zizania latifolia. Lineage (NCBI taxonomy): Eukaryota > Viridiplantae > Streptophyta > Magnoliopsida > Poales > Poaceae > Zizania > Zizania latifolia. The sequence goes on along the minus strand of KE373301.1, from coordinate 602,292 downwards.
CAGGGAAAGGGATGAGCTGACCAGAGTACTTTAAAATCCTGAACACCCTAGTCACACACGAGGTCTTGGCGTGGTTCCGTGGAAGTATGGCTTTCCTTAGGATCAAGGCAGCTATAGATGCCATAGAAGAAGCAAAGCGGTACAAGAAGAGAGGGTCCATTTGTTGGAAGAGAAGCTAGTTACAACACAGGAAGGCATGGCTGTAGAAATTAAACGACAAGTGATTGCAACAATTAGCGAGATGCATTCAACGCCAAATCCAAATTTGCAAGAGCAACTAGCTAGCCCCGCTGGACGTGCACGTAGCAACTGCGCTTCCACAGGGATCCCCGATGAGGATGAGAGACATTACCCTGTGAATGACATAACTCATATTACGCCTTGTGACTTACACATACCGGCAAGAAACATATCGGTTAAGGTGGCAGCCGGCGATGCTTATGAAGCAGTGAAAGGCCAAACGATGCATGAGAGCGCTATCCCAAGTGGATACTCCTGAGTCTCAGTGACCACCATACTTCAAGGCTATGAAGAACTAGAGCTCGACATCCTTGGAGGCGATGGGGTTAACACATTGGGACATGCGATCCATTACTTTATTATGTGATATAAACGTTACATCATTTTGAGACCCTTACCAATGATGTCGCTACACACGCCCACGGCACTCCTTTCGGACCCTCTCATTCCATTGCAACAAATGCATGAGCACATCCCTTATATTCCCTCACCAGAAATACAGAGGAGTCATAGCCCTCCTCCTTTACAGAGTGACAGCTCTCGTCGTCAGTCAACTCAGCCGCCAGCAAAAAAAAAGAGGAAGAAAGCATCGCTCGAATAAACTCTCATATCCACGACACAAAAGTAGAGTTCTAGTAAATCACAAAAGTCCATGATGGCTAAACGAGCCTATGACCTGACAGACGTGGAAACAGAACAGCTGGTACAAGCCTAGGTAAAAGAGCACTTCGCACCGAAGGTGCCCTAGAAAATGCTGCCCATCGATCCTGCGGTGAAGCAATTCTTCATCGATAATAGCAAGCTTCCCGCACAAAGGCAGCTCAGTACAGACCACGAGCGTATTCTTCTGAAGGTATCGTCCTCTTCCCACCAGTAAGAAAAAGACGTAGAAAAAGACGACGTATACAACTTGACGACCTTCATGAATAACACCAATCTTACAACAGAGCAAATTTTGGGTCTAGCTTCGGTACAGACAGTGCCCCTCCAATGGAAATATGAACTAGGCAAGCCTCTTGTAGAACCTTCTATGCTCCCGAAACTCCCGACGAAAATGTGACAATTTCATGATTGGTACATGGAGGTGACCAAAAAAGAAAGAGAATTTATATGTGTCAAAATCGCTGAGGAATACTACTTCATGAAGCACGATGTAATCTAGATTGATTTTGAATGCATCTATGACTTATACCACCAAGATGCTTTGGGCGTCAAGCTTATTAGCTGCTAGCTTTTGTAAGTCTAGCTAGCTTTCATAAAATTAACTTCAAATATCATAGCTTCCTCTATTAAATTTAGATCGTCTTACGCACATATCGTGTGTCATGCAGGATGCACATGCAACAGATTATAAAAAAACACAGCGATAAGACTTGGACATTATGGACCCTCAACGCATAAATAAGAAGCTTATTCAAGACACGCCAAAAGGTACGTTACTTACATTATGCTCCTACTTGCACAAGCGATATTACAAAAATGAGATACTTTTACCTTACTGTTTCGGGTGAGTGTATTTACCATACGTGTTGTACTCCTATCTTATCTAACAAATTAATTAGGTAATTACCTAATTTATTTTTATATATGTGCAGGTTCTATTGGATACTCCTTGTGATTGACATAGAGAATGGTAAAATTATTGTATACGACTCGAAGGAGAAAGAACAGAAATTGTACCACAGCATCATAGATTTATTGAACAAGTAATATCATCCAATAGAGATAGACTGGTACTAAATGTTGATATGATTAATTCAATATAAGCTTCAAACACCGTTCACTTTATAATGTGCAGGGCTTGGAAGATGTTCCGTAGACAGCACAAGGGAGTTAAAGAACAACTTGAAGTCCATTCCATGAAATGGGTATGTATGTAAATTATACATTTTCTTAATTAGTTCTATGAAATAGGACATTAAAATCGTATAACTAATTTTTTCCCAACGAAGATTTGGAGACAGGAGGATGGAAATAACTTGTGTGGCTACTATGTCTGTCAGTACATACAAGATTTCGTACACAAGAAATAGCCAGTCACAAAAAAGATTTGACAGTACGTACTACCAATTTAATGTTTAAATATTCTATTTTTTATGGTACGGTATATCCAGCAAATAATAGTTTATTTAATATATTCATATTTTGGAATGACAGATGAATGAAATGCAACGTAATATCCTCCCCAAGGACCGTATTCAAGCAATTCAAGAACAACTTGTCGGGTTCATTCTCGATGAGATTATACATCTCGGAGGAGAGTTCTGTAACACAGAATGAAGAATTTTTATTTCACACAATAGAAAATGATTATGTATATACATTATTTATGATTAGATGTGTTTGTTCCACAGTACATTACAATGATTTTTTATATATAATTGTAATTAATAATGGTATTTATATATTATGCGAATAAATATAACAGAATCTTATTAATAAATATTTATTCTCAAAGCAATTAAAACTAAATACAACCAACACTAATTCTAATTAAATAAAAACAGTAACGAAACATAAAAAAAGAGGACCGTTAGTACCGGATAGGGAGCCCAGCTGGTACTAAAAGACCAAGCTTTAGTACCGGGTGGGGAGCCTAGCTGGTACTAAAGCTTGGTCTTTTGTACCACGTGGTGGGTTTCCCATCCGATACTAAAGGGTGTATTAGTACCGGTTGAATAACCGATACTAATGTCCCACACCCTTTAGTCCCGGATGGATAGTACCGGCTCGAAAACTACAATTAAAGAGGGGTTTTCAATCGATACTAAAGGTGCATTCTCTAGTAGTGCTTTTTGGTGGAGATCGAACTAAACCGATGCAGCCCAACCCAAGACAGAAATTCGTCGAGAAAAACTACATTACCTCTACTCCTAAATGTTAGCGTTGCGCCGAATATAAATTAAATAAATTGATCCTGAGATAGTTTACAAGGTCCCCGGATACATATATTTATACCCATGGGTTTAATGGAATCCTACTCAAATTATAACAAATATCAGGATTTCCCTGCTTATGGATAACTACGAGAAAATCTTATCTATTTCCTATTACAAGGCAACATTTGGAACTTGATATACTCGTAGAGTTACATAGATATCAACGCTAATCCAGGGACGTCCGTTGCTTCACCGATAGTGCTAAATTCTGGTATGAACACCTACAGCCCCAACTCCTCCTCTACCGCACGCACAGGCAAGACGCCACAAGAGGCCACTAGCAAACCCAAACAACTCCCTAGTCCCTGGTCCCCACGCCACCCAAGCATTAGGCCCTCACGCAGTCATCGGCCGCCACCGCCTCCACTACATTGGTGGCCTATCAACCAGCCGCCGCCTCTAGTTCTCCACCCATGCCGTCACCTCCACCGCGTCGCGTCGTCGTTGCCGCCTCCGTCCCCACCGCGCCGCACCGTCTGTTGATTACTTAATAAAATTACCAATAAAAAGCAATTAATTCACCATAGATTACCAACGAGAAACAATTAGCCATGGCAGAATGGCTGCAACTTACACCTTCTTCCGTTGATCCAGCTAATCAGTTGTCCGTCAGCGTATGTGTTGTGCGGCAGCAGAAAATGACTGAATAGGTGGAAGATGCACGTGCTACGGTAGGGCATAACTAAAGAGATCTAAGTATTTATAAATTAAGTTATAAATACTAATTACAGTTTCAAGCCCAGTTATTTCCGATGCGACTAGATGGTCGATTATTATGACGATCGGCTCAGTTATCATTATCAATATGGTCTGATTTTACGTTTGTCGTGCCGATTTTCACGGGCTGCAGGTAGCAAAACAGTCGAAAAAGACTACAACAAATTACCGTGATTGTGTGAAGATAATCAACTACCGTGATTGTCTGAACATGACCGATAAAAGAAGGGCAACGGTAGCTTTATGACTCGTGCATGTGCTCATAGGATGTGTACGATGTTATACCCGACCCCGCCGTGCATGCGATCGATCGGGGATCACAAGCGGTGCAAGGCGAGAGGAATTGGCGTTGGCGGAATCCAATACAAACCCGAGTTAATTCGGGATCCCATCACATCGCATATCCTGCTCTCATTGCCTCTCCAGCAAGCATCAGCACAGCACCAACAAAAACTGTTGGAGACAGGTCACAAAAATGTTAGAAAACTCAAATATATATATATATATATATATTTGATATCAAGTGATATTAAAAAAGTAAAAATACATAGAATTGAGTAAACAGATCGATCTTTATGCAAGGTTGTTTCTTTTATATCATACTTTACTTTTACTTATTTTATTTATAAATTGAGAGACTCCGTACTCATACTCGTTATAAGCATACATCAAAAAATAAAAAAACATAAATTTTCCTATATATTATATGTTTATTATTTATCTGTGTAACTATTAATCGCTGTAGATGTTTACAGCAAACAGCTCAGCCATCGCCGCACGAAGATTAAAAAAAGGAAAAAGTCCAAACTGCCCTCCGGTGCACGAGATCACAGCTGTAGCCGCGGCAGCACGGACCGTTGCGCTAAAACAGGCATTTCTTAACGGAAACGCCTCCGTCCTTCTCCGTCTCTTTTCGTTTTTTTCTCTTGCAGCAGTAGATAGTAGATTAGCCCCCGCGACGCGCGCCATTATTTGGTCTGGCTCGTGCCTCCATAAATACCGCCCCCGACCCGTCCGCCTCCCCACCACCACTCCTCTCCCCCTCTCCTCGTGCTGCTTGCGCTTGCCGCTCTCACTGCTGCCGCCAGTGGGCAGAGCCGTAGTCCTACGTGATG
>KE373301.1:573993-595428 GCA_000418225.1 Zizania latifolia | reverse complement strand
CCATGCCCTGGGTCGAAGACGACGACGGAGGTGAAGCTGTGTGAAATGGCACATCTGCCCCTCCGTCCCTCCCGTGACCGGTGAAGGGCCAAGGGTTTTCTCGTCCTTTCGTCCCGCCGCACTGCGTTACGCGTGAGGCCGTGGCCCCTACGTCGCCGCTCTCCTACTACCACGGCTCTTTGTCCTACCTCCTTTGGCTGCTTGCTGTCAATTTACATTTGTACCCGTGAAACCTAAAAATGTTAGATGGAGTAAATTTGACAACAACTTTAGATGGAGTATGGTTTAGTGGTGACAAATGACGATGTGTGCTAATGGTGGTTTTGAATTGGTTGCAGGGTGCCGTGCAGGAAGAAGGGAGGGGTGAGGTTTACGATAAACGGGTTCAGGTACTTCAACCTGGTGCTCATCACCAACGTGGCCGGAGCCGGCGACATCGTGAGGGCGAGCGTGAAGGGGTCGGGCACGGGGTGGATGCCCATGTCGCGGAACTGGGGCCAGAACTGGCAGTCCAACTCGGTGCTCGTCGGCGACGCGCTCTCCTTCCGCGTCACCGGCAGCGACCGCCGCACCTCCACCTCCTGGAACGCCGCCCCTCGCGGCTGGCAGTTCGGCCAGACCTTCGAGGGCAAGAACTTCCGAGTCTGAGACCCCCACCAACTGTTGCATCTACCATGCCTTCGTATACATCCTGCTTTAGCTTTTAAAATCTTACTCTAGTAATATATAGCGGCGATCCAGTACTTGTTTACCTCGCCCAGCCCTGGTTGAGTTGGTGTTCTTCTTCGGTTGGTGGCCTGTCAAAGGGAGGGGCCGGCAAACAGGTGGTAATTATTGAAGACTAGTATCGATTAGGGTAAATTGCTGTTACTGCTGTCAGTGTCACTCACCTTCACTAGCTGGTCACTGTTACTAGGAGTATTTGTACTAGTGTGTGTGGCTATGATTGCTGCATGTAATGCTGGTATGGGCAATGGTAGACTGGTAGTGGGTGGTGATGTGACTCTGTTCTTGTTTTCTAAGGGTTTGGTTTGGAGTTGAGAGAGAGAGGGGGTACTTTGTGCCCAAGAGTGGCTGAAGTGGCTGCAAAGCTGCAGCTGAATTTGGGGGTGGTGAGTGTAGCCCGCAGCCGCTTGTGCCGTGTCATTTGTCTCTATGGCACTTGCATGTTGTTATGGACTTGATTTATCATTATGGTGATTGGAGCTTGTAAGAAGATAAATTGTTGTTGCCGCTGCTGCTCCTTACTCTACTATGTGGTGTTTTTCTCATGTTCTGTGTGAGCATTCATTAGGGCATGTTTAGAGGAAATTTTGATAGCTAGCTATTCTTAAAACCCTAAACTTTTTCAAAACGGTCTATATTTTCAATAATTAATAGTTGTAGAATATATAAATGAGCTAGTGTCTAGAGGTTGGGAAGGTTGAATACTCATCAGTTGTTTAATTTTAAGCTCTTAATGTGTCTTTGATATGATTCTTGCCGGCTTCTTTCCGTGAATGCATGCTCTGTGAGTTCGCTCGATGGCGAGTGCCGAAAAAAACGTGAAAGGGATAAAGGTGAAAGCTAAAGTGCGATGCGAGTAGGTCGCTTTGGGAATGATTTTGCCTGTTCTGTTGCCTCATTTCAGATGCAAGAACGGCTCACGGCTGCGATGGGCGTGACCGACCAATCCATTCGTAAGCATGGCTTGCAGCATCATGCGTTCATGCTAGCCTTGTAAATTGCCATCCGATAGCTACATTAGGAACGGGTGTTATCCGTCTACATCATCATGAAATGGAAGAACCAAATGTGCGTTTCTTCCTTAAAAGTCAACATGTGAGATTGCTATCAGCAGGTATGTTGGTACCGAAATCAATGGCATGGATAAGGAGGTTAGCAACTGATAATGTGGCTAGCCGATATAGCCATCTCGCCGGGGATTTCGGCCCAAAATTCTTCAACATCGGATCACTGATCGCTGACGCATACCAGCCGCCTTGTTTGAAAGGAAAAAAAAAAGGTAGAGCATAAACATACAAGAAAGTTGCTATTTTTTTTTTCTAAAATCTCGTATAGGGAATACTCTTAATAAAATTTAATCTCTAAATTTTACTTTTTCCGTTTCAAAATATAAGTTATTCTAGTCTTGTCTAAATTCATCTATAGATCAATATATATATTTTATATATGTGTCTAGATTTATTGATCTATATATGAATCTAAGTAATGTTAGAATGACTTATATTCTAAAACGAAGAAAGTATTACTATCCGACAGACTTTCGATATCATATTCTCTATATTTTACTCTTGTATCATCGATAGATAAACCCTACCTATCAAATATCTCATCTTTTCTTTTAGTTGTATCTCTTGTATCACCGACAGGTGAGACTAAAACGTATAGAGAATAAAAGTCAATTCCTATAAGTAGAGAGGATGAAAGAAGATTTAGAAAGCGTCTTATTTTTAAGGTTTTTTAAATATCTATTGAAGCTAATTTTTAGTTATAATCTCTAAGATTTAAAGAAAAAGACTCTTTAGAGATTCTCTTAGAGATGCTCTAACACCCTATCTTTATTTTTAGGATTTTAGTTATAAAATATATCTCTAACAACTTCTCTATCTAGTTTCTAATTTTTAAAATTCTCAAAAACCCTTGTCCTCTCTAATTGTTGTAGAGAGTAACTCTAGTTTCCTATCTATCCCGGCCCTTTTCATTAATGATACAGGAGAGATGCGATAAGTAGAATAGAGTATTAATAGAACAAAATTTATAGCGAGTTTTAAGAGTAAGTTTTTAGACATCTCTTTCAAACGCTCTTAGACACCACTCACGTGCGATCCAGCAATGGCTACGGTGCACGCTGATCAATGATCCACCAGGAGCAGCTTGAAACAATGAGAGTATGAGACGGCGACGAAAGATTTGTACCATGAGGTCTACTTTAATGCCATGAGTTTCGACACACAACTCCACCCAGTTAGCTGAAGTTAAGAAGGCCATGATAACGCACAAAAAAGACCTGTTGCCAAAAGACTGATGACTATCACCAGGAATATGCACATCACAACATATTTACAAACTACCGACTAAAGTCGCTTCCGATTCTGCATTGCTAATGGGAGGAGCGGATCAATTGCCTTGGATTTGGACCAGGCCTTTCCGGAGTCTATCCCAAGCTTCTCCGACGAGGCTTGCCACTGTTCCTGCCAACACCTGCAGCAGGGGCCTTTTTGCCTGCACCCTTGGATTCTTGATGCTTCTCTGCTCCTGGTTTCTTGTCTGCGCCACTGGACTGCAGAAGCTCTTCAAGAATAGTGACCACGGCTTCCATAGAAGGCCTCAGCTTAGCTTCGTACGACAGGCACTCAAGAGCAAGGGTGGCAACTGTTTGTGCTCCAGTATGCGAGTATTGACCATCTAGCCTGGTATCTAGGACACGGAATATCTTGCGTTTATGTGTGAGATATGGCCGGGCCCATTCCACAAGATTGTGCTCACCCTGCGGCCTGTTCTTGTCAATGGCGCGACGACCTGACATCATCTCCAGTAGCACCACCCCAAAGCTATAGACGTCGCTCTTTGTAGTTAGATGGCCTGAAAGTGTTGCCATATAAAAACAAAGCCGAAGGCAACCTGTGCAAGCACTTTTTGTATGGACTTTTGAACATAAGTTAGTGTATGTTCATTGTAAACTGCAAATTATTGCAGCACTTCGACAGTAAGTACAAGTTCACAACATGGCATGCACTGACTTATTTCCAAACATCCTCCAATTTGTAGTTTGCAAATGGAGATCAGAGCATCAACACTTGCACATATACGCCACCGCCACCACCCCAAAAAAGGGCGGAGCGTGAAAAAGGTGTATATGAAGTTCATGGAAAGCATGCATTGGAGTGTTTATATATTCATGCTTAGATCCTAACATAAAATATATTTCCGAAGGCAACAAAGCAAAGAATGTCCTAAAATGAGATTTTCAGAGGGGATGATGCATAAAAAAACAAGGCCACTTCATATACACCTGTGAATGTGGTTTGTCATTGCATGAAATGAATCCCAGGCACACAAAAATGGAGAATATTGATAATAGGTTACCTGTTGAAAGATATTCCGGAGCAGCATAACCGTATGTCCCCATTACCCTTGTGGATACATGGCTCTTCTCACCAACAGGACCATCCTTTGCCAATCCAAAATCAGAAAGCTTTGCAGAATAGTCCTGAACAGTAATATGATGCATTCCTTTCAGGAATGATACACGAGCATTTAAGTGAAGTATGGTGGATCGAAGATTTACTTTCACTTACTGCATCAAGGAGAATATTGGAAGTCTTGAAATCTCGATAAATAACCTTTGTCTCAGAACTGTGGAGGTAAGCTAGTCCTTTTGCAGCTCCAAGTGCAACCTTCATTCTTAGGTTCCAAGAAATAGGCTGGAAGTTTGAGCCTCCTGCACCATGATTCATATAGCAATTTATAAATAAAAAACAACCCACAGCAATAGTGTATCCACTATGGAGAAAATGCCCCCGGAAGAGCAGTATAGCAAGTCCTGTTTTAACTTACTCCTAAACAGATGATTTTCCAAGCTCCCACGTGGCATGCACTCATACACTAGCAGTCGATGCTCATCCTCTACGCAATACCCAATTAGCTTCACAAGGTTGGGATGGCAAAACTGACCTAGGTAATTAACTTCTGCCTACATATTGAATACTTATACATCAAAGTTAGAAAATATCCAAGTTAAGTTGTACACAATATACTGAGAAATTGAAAAATGCTATAGTTTTCAATGGTACACTTCAAAGAAACACAATAAGCATGGATCTGAGGATAACACAAAATAGAATAGCAGTCATACTCACCAACCATTCTCGGTGCCCTTGCGAACTATCCTGATTGAGTCTTTTCACGGCAACGGGAATTCCAGTACCAGGCTTGCAAGCGGACAGTGTATTCTCATCAAGCCATCCTTTATAGACAGATCCAAACCCTCCTTCACCGATCATACTGTCAGGACGAAAATTCCTTGTGGCTTGTCTGAGATCAGTAAAACTGAAGATCTTCACATTGGCTGACTGAAGTATCTCACATTCAGTCTTAGCGGTTGGAGGCATGGAGGCAGAAGAGGCTCGACTGCTGCAGCCACTAAGCCTACTCCCATCTTTAGCACCACTCCTTGAGAACAAACCTGCATATAATACATTTAGTAGAGATTACACTGAATGGAAAACACAGGAAAAGACTGCATCCAGTTGTAATCTAGAAGATGCTCTCTATAAACAAGTCTTTGTACTAATCTATCCCAGGTCCATAGTAAGATCATTCAGTCATCATGTATAGGATGCTTTGAATGTTTGATACTGTTTTATAGAAAAGGAAGCTCTGCACAGTAACTAGGAATCAGCTAAACCAATCATAAGTTGTCCCTTTCCTAAAATTTTATGGAGTTCTAACAGTTGCATGATTCTCGTGCCCATTACCACATGTAGACTAGTACAGATGCTCTCAGTACCAGATGACTAGTGTTCCAGAAGTTGATGCAAAGATCATCTTATCACAACAGCAATCCAGAAAAAAGTTTTGCTCCTTATGGATGACGTCAGGATATCAAAGATTAAATGACAATCTTGCATATAGCAGTAGCCAAATTAATACAGCAGGAACAAGGGGAGTTCACAATCAGGAACTGGAAAGTAGAAACATGCATGCACTAGTAATCATATTCCATCAAAAGTACATTTGCTACCATGCATGTGGCATCTCCAGAAACTCATATTTATCTATTCTAACTTTACAAATACTATACATATTCATTAGCCGTTATGACATGCATCAACTAAGTTGAAATCAAAATGAAGCACCTTGCATAGAAATGAGCCATACACTTGGCAACCACATAGAGTGTTCTAATAAAGCATCCACTTCCATTTTCACAAATTTAGATTACTGAATGCCAACCAAATTATTAAACTTGATAGATCTCATCATTAACAACCAAAAAGTGCGTGGTTGATATGAGTTGCTGGCTGGGAGCGAATAGGACACTTGTGAGACATCGGAAGCCTAGCTGCTGGCTAGAACTTGTCGGAGTCTGCCGTGATGGCTGACTCGCCGAGGTAATTGCCGAACCAAAGAACGGGGTGGGAAATCAGAGAACATGATGAGAGATTTAGATTGAATTCTTGATGCTTTATTCAATATGTTGGCTGATACACATATAGGGGAAATCCCCAAGTCCTAGTCGGACAGGGCCAAGAGTCCTATTCGGACAGGCCAGGGAAAGCTATCAGCTCATATGGAATCTATCTAAATATATTGCTAAAATTATCTGCTGGAAATATAATAAACACTATTACTAATACGACATCTCTAAGGACTCTCTGTCGTGCCCTGTTTGGGCTTTCTACGGCTATAGACCAATCTGACTCTAACATCTTTCCCATCCTTCGAAAACAGCTCGTCCTCGAGCTGAAAATCAGGATATCACCGTTGAAATTCCTCCACATCCATCCAAGAAGCATCTGCCAGAGATAGACCTTCCCATTGAATAAGCACTTGAGGAATGCCAGTATGCCATGAGCAATCCAGCCACGCACCGCCTTGAGTGGAGGAGTGACTCGGCCATCTGTAAGTGCTGGTAGAGCTGGTGTAGACTCCAAAGGTGTCCCCAAGGGCGGAGAGAGGGGGGCAGGGGACGCAGGGGCCTGGCCCCCCTGCCCCAACGATTTTTCGCTGACCCCCCCCTCCCCCCCCAGCGCCCCCCGCGCAGCAAACCAACGAGCAAGAGCACATGCAGGCAGAATGCATGCCACGACATGCAGAGAGCATCAGAGTAAATTTCCAGACTTGGCCGGTTGGCCCGTGGGCCTCTCCACGCCCACGTGTCCATGCAAAACAGCAAAAGGCTGGCTTGCCCAGGTAGTTAGATCTAAACGGCAACCAAGGCAGCTCCCTTCCCTATATGACTTTAATCTGATCGGCGATTGAAGCAGGCTGTAGCGCTGACGCTCGACGGCCACACAGCGTGCCTCTCCCTCCGCCAAGTCACCCTTCAGTGAGTCTCATCGGAATTCGGTATCTTATATCCTCTGCCGCTACGATTAATTAGTGATGTATCAGAATCTAATTTCTCTTTTTAATTACAGTTTTACTAGCAACTAATTGTTGATTTGTTTAGTTTTTAACCACGAAGAGATTTAGGATGATCCATAGTTTTTATAAATAAGCTTGTTAGCCCCCCTCATACTGAATTTCTGGCTCCGCCCCTGGGTGTCCCATGGAAGGGTTTCAACAACCCCACATGGAAGACATCGTGAATCTTGGCCGCTGGTGGTAGGCGTAAGCGATAAGCAACATTGCCTACCTTCTTCGTAATCTGGTATGGACCATAAAACTGTGGTGCTAGCTTGCCGCGTTGGTAATCCGACAGTGAGGCGGCCTGGCGATGAAGTAGACAAACCCAGATCTAGTCACTGACTTGAAACATTATCTGTCGGTGTTTGACATCATAATAAAGCTTGGCGTAATCCTGAGCTTGAAGAAGACGCTCACGGATATCGCTGAGGAACTCATCTCTTTCCTTCAAAGTCTGTTCCACTGCAGGAACCCTTGTGGTGCCTTGATCATAGGAACGAAGGGAAGGTGGAAGTCACCCATACAATACCTAAAATGGCGTGGAGCAAAGTGCTATTTGATAGGTTGTATTGAAATAGTACTCCGCCTAGGGAAGCCAATGCAACCAATGTTCAGGCTGATCCCCGGTGAGGCAACAGAGATACATGCCAATCACCTTGTTGGCCACCTCAGACCGCCCATCCGACTATGGGTGGAAAGCCGAACTCAACGTAAGCTTGATGCCTGTGAGCCGAAATAGTTTCTTCCAGAAAGTGCTGGTGAACACTAGGTCACGATCACTCACAATGGAACTTGGAATACCGTGTAGACAGACTATTTCATCAAAGAATACTTGTGCCACGGACATTATTGTGTATGGGTGACCCAGAGGCAAGAAATGTGCATACTTGGAGAGTCGGTCGATGACTGTGAGAATAACCGACTTGCCATGAATGCGAGAAAGGCCCTCAATAAAATCCATGGAGATGTCCTCCCAAACACGAGCCGGAACTAGAAGCGGTTGAAGCAAGCCTACTGGGTGCAGATGTTCTGTTTTATTCCTTTGACAGACTTCGCATGCTTGCACAAAATCCTCGACAATCTGTTTAGATTTCAGGATAGTAAAATCAAAATGTAGGCGATGAAGAGTACGCTGTCCCTTCATGACCCACGTGCGCTACTGCCAAGATAGCCGGCAGGCTGGGGGAGGTTTCTGGTACGAACACACGGCCTTCCTTTATCAATAGTCCATCCACAAACGACCATGGCGCACCCTGGGATCCCGAAACAATGCCGTCCCGTAGTGAGCACAGATCTGGATCAGCACTGATTTCTTGGCAAAGTGCAACAAAAATGACAAAACTTGGTCCTGAAAGTGCAAACAATGCAGCAGCACACTTATCATCACGGTGGTAGAGAGCACCGACCACTATATTAGTGCACCCTGGTTTGTACTCGACGGTGAAATTGAATCCAATCAATTTACTCACCCGGCGATGCTGTGGAATTGTAGACAGACACTGATCCAATAGGTATTTTAAGCTGTAGTGGTCTATCTTCATAGAAAATTGGCGACCCCATAGATAAGCTCGCCAATGCCTAACTGTTTGCACTAAGCCAATAAGTTCCTGCTCGTAAGCTGCAAGTCCAGCGTGTCGTGGTGCCAAGGAACAGCTGAAGAAGGCAAGAGCGCAGGCACCTTGATGGAGGACTGCCTCTATGCCGACCCTTGAAGCATCACATTCCACCACAGACGGCTTGGCGAAGTCTGGAAGCTGCAATAGTAGTGTTGAGGAGAGGGCTGTTTTGAGTTGCTAGAACGCCTTGTCAGGTTCGGCTAACCATTGAAAAGCCTCCGCTTGAGCAGGGCCATCAATGGTGCTGCGACGATGCTATAATTGGCGTTGAACTTGCGATAGTACCCCGCAAGGCCAAGGAAGGCACGCACCATGCGGGTAGAACGTGGCATGGGCCAATCTTTAACAGCACGAACCTTTTGATCATCCATGGCTACCCCGTCGGCTGAAACAACGTGCCCTAGGTAGCCCACTTGCCTTTCACCAAAGCTGCACTTGGACTTAAGAATGACACGAATATGCTGCAGGTGTTCACACCAAGTGTGGCTGTAGATAAGTATGTCATCGAAGAAAACCAGCACAAAACGACAAAGGGGGCCAAAACAGAATTCATCGAAGCCTGAAATGTTGCTAGGGCGTTAGTAAGGCCGAAATGCATAACTAGGAATTTGAAGTGACCTTGATGCGTCCAGGAAGCAGTTTTTGGAATATCCCCGAGGTGCATCCGGACTTGATGATACCCTAGACAGAGATCATGTTTGGAGAAGAATTTGGCGCCATGTAATTCATCAAGAAGCTCATCTACCACTGGGATGGGACACTTATCTTTGGCCGTGGCAGAATTAAAGGCGCGATAATTGACGCAAAACCACCATGAACCATCGTGCTTGCACACCAGCAGCACCGGTGAAGAAAATGGGGAAGTTCTCGGCCGGATGATACCTTGCTTCAGCATGGCCACGCATTGAAACTCCAATTCATCTTTCTGTAGCTGAGGGTACCGGTAAGGCCAAACTGCTACTGGCGTTGTTCCTATCTTGAGATGAATTCAGTAGTCGCAATTTCGTGCAGGTGGTTGATTAGTGAGTTCTGAAAATAAATCAAAAAATTTGGCTAGGAGGTTGAAGCATGGTTTCATCATTGATCATGGCACAGGCCGCATGTCGATCCTCGCGAAGGCCATATAGAGTTACTTCTCGCGTACGCCTCCAAATGCACATGTGCATCTATACGAAATCCCATAAGATAAGACCAAGAGAGCGCAGCCACTGAGTACCCAAAATTATATCAATGGCACATAGGTCGAGTGTGAAGCAATTGATCATGAAGTCTTCTCCCCCAATACTGAAGCATAGACTGTGGCACAAACCTAAACTAGCAAGACGATCGCCATTAGCCATGACCACTTGTAGCCCCCGACAAACTAGCTTAGTGTGAGGCCAAGACGACCAGCCAATTGAGCCTACAGAAAATTGTGGGTTGATCGCGAATCTACCAAAGCAACTAGATGCATACCAACAATCCGAACTGGCAGCCGCATTGTGCTAGCGCCGCCCACACCTGATAGAGTGTTGAGTGAGACTTGTTCTTCTAGAATTTCGGTGTTATCATCCGCTGCAGTCTCCCATTCGGCAGTGTCATCATCGTCACATTCAATATAGAAAAGCTTGGTGCATTTATGTCCCCAAACAAACTTCTCGTCACGATTATAACACAATCATTGTTGTCGCCGCTTGGCTAATTCAGTAGGAGATAGTCAGCGGAACTAACATTGTATTGTATTAATTATTGAATCAGCAGGCGTATTAACCATAGAAGTCGCTGGTTGAATTGGGCTGGCTCAATGGAAATTCCTACCTGCTGTCGGCTGCCACTGCCGAACTTTAGGGCCCTTTTTTCATAAGCCCTTGTCAAACTCATAGCCTCCTGCAGATTTGCTGGCCTTTGTAGCTCAAGATCCATGTGAATATCCTCCCGTAGTCCCGCCACAAAGAGTTGAACTTGCTGCTGCTCGCTAAGGGTCTCATTGACTCAGCTTGCTAATGCTAAAAATTTCTCAATGCCTCCACCGAGCCTGTTTGCACCAAACGTTTCAACTCGCCCAATAGGTTGCTTCTTACGAGAGGACCAAATCTCACATGACAGACTTTTGAAAGTTTCCCAACTTGGCGGCCCATGATACTTTTTATAGTGAAAGTACCACTCTTGTGCAGTGTCTGTGAGGTGATACGTGGCTAACCAGACCCGATCATTGTCCTCAGTGCGCTGCCCTTTGAAAAATTGTTCGCAGTGATTTAGCCAATTCAGTTGATCTCCCTTCCCACTAAATTTTGGAAATTCCAGCTTGTAAAACCTCAGTATGCCCACTATTGTTGCTGTTTCTGTCCTCTGTACCGTGGCTGTTAAGGGCTGGATTAGGGGCTGTTGATCCACTGGCGGCACCAACAGTCCTCCCATATGTGGGGTGTCTGAAGTCGTTGACAACGCTGAACCTCTCACAAACTGCTCCAAAGTGGTGACCCGCGTTGTGGCCACAGCCACGTTGCGGCCGAGGTCCGCTAGATCTGCCTTGGAAGCCAGCAGCGATAGATGGCTGAGAACAGCCGCCATATCCTGCTACAACTTCTTCATGTCACCAAGTTGATATGAGTTGCTAGCTGGGAGCGAATAGGATACCTATGAGACACCAGAAGCCTAGCTGTCGGGTGGAACTCGTCAGAGTCTGATGTGATGGCTGACTCGTCGTGGTAATTGCCGAACCAGAGAACGGGGTGGGAAATCAGAGAACAAGATGAGAGATTTAGACTGAATTCTTGATGCTTTATTCAATATGTTGGTTGATACATATATAGGGGAAATCCCCAAGTCCTAGTCGGACAGGGCCATGGAAAGCTATCAGCTCATATGGAATCTATCTAGATATATTGCTAAAATTATCTGCTGGAAATATAATAAACACTATTACTAATCCAACATCTCTAAGGACTCTCTGTCGTGCTCTGTTTGGGCTTTCTACGGTTATAGACCAATCCGACTCTAACAGTGGTATTATGTCAAACAGTTTCTAGCTATGAAAAGTATCTAATCAATTGTTGACAAAACATTAGTAAATTGGGTGGGAAACCAAATTAAATAGGCAAGGATGAATGGGAAAAAAATCAAGACCCATGTGGACAACATAGCATCAAATTAAACAATGATCAGAGCACTTTCCTGATTCCACCAATAATTTATGATTTAACAAAACAAAAAACCGCTATCACAATAAAGAAACAGCAAACCAAACCTAACGATACTCTTTTCCTTAACAAACTGTCCCATAAATTCTTACGAGACATATTATCACAGGAAAATGTGAATAATTGAAGAAAACCGTGGATGGACATAACAGAACACCCCAAAAAGACTATGCTACACATGTTATTACTAGCAGGCTGTCTTCAATCAAATGTTACCTTTGGTCATCAACAAAATATATGGCTATTAGAATCCTTCATGCTAATTGTGTGATGTCATCTCAGGAGGATAAGCACTGGCTCTATGTAGTAAGTACATGGTACTAGTAAAGGATATCAAGCAAAAAAATGAAGCATGGATATCACATCACTACACATAAGAAATTAAGAATGTACCCATCACCTAATAATTTAATGCATTAGCTCCACTGGCACAACCACCTAGGGAGCCTTGCAGCACAGCTGAAGCTTACTTTAGCTAAACCACTTCAAAAGTGATTATGATGTCTAACATTGGCGCGTAGCTTCAACAAATTGAGACTGCCAGGGTAGCTAAAGAGTTGAAATCATCTAGTCAAATAAAACAATTGGAGAACAAGAGGTATGCTTTGCACGAGCCAAACCAGCCAAACAATCTCATGGTCGCTTATTCACCTCTATTGCTAAAACAGCAATCAATATCAATATTGGAAAGGCCCCAGTGCAAAATGTTCATCCTTTCAAGTTTCGACGGAGCCCCACCACAGCAGCACCCGAACAACACATGTAGCTAAATTCGGTGCTGACTACATAGCTTCGGAATTCTACCGGAATCACTAGAAACTGATGAACATGCTATCGTATCTCGCAGAAAAAAAGGGTATCAAATGAAAACGGATTGAACCATGCATCTATGCGCCACTACACACGATTCACGATTGAACTAATGAAACCTGCAACCCATCGGATCACCCATCAAACAAACAAGGAAACGAGCATCATAGCACACACAGTGAGAGGATCAAAGTACCTGAGGTGCCCGGTAGAGGACTCCCATCCTTGATCCGCGCGCCCCAGCAATTCCCCATCCCTCCACGCAGACCAACGAGCCAATCCCCTAACAACAAACAACCCAATCCAGCAAGGATCAAACCAGCCCGCCCGTCCCGACCCGGCGGCGCCGCATGAGTGGCGAATTCTCTCGCTAGGGTTTGGGGCACCCGCCGAGGCGGATGGCTATGTAGCGACGAGGCGCTCGCTGGTCGGTAGCGAGCGAGAGGGGAGAGGGGGCGTGGAGCGCGTGAGGTGAGGTGGGAGAGCAGTGCGCAAGCTCACAGAGCAGTTAATGGCGGAGCAAGGGAAGCGTGCGGCGCGGGGGAAGCGGCCAAAGGGAGGAAGGGAGAGAGAGAGAGCGAGCGAGGAGGCCCGCGCAGCCACGCCGCTGCTTGACCGCGCCTTCGTCCGGAGGGGAAAAGGGGTTGGTGGCTTGGTGCCACTGCCACGCGCACGGTGACGAGAGGTAGAGGGCGTGGTGCTTGGTGCGTGACGCTGGCGCGTGGGGACCACTGCCTCCGTGCCCGACGATTCTTTTACCGCTTCACTGTTTCGAGTTACCGTGACTGACACGAGTGGGAGACTGTGCGAGAGAGAGGCACAGTGAAGTACACGTCAGCAAACAAGAGGACAAAATTTGGGCGTGGGCTTTGGCCTAGTAAGCTAGGAAAAGCTTGGCCTGTTAAAAAGTTGGGCGTGGGTTTTGGCCTAGTAAGCCAGGAAAAGCTTGGCCCGTTAGCCTAATGCTATTACAAGAAGACTAGGGAATCACATGTGTGTTCATGGGCTCAGTAGATGGTTACACACGATTTTTTTCGTTTTTCATTGCATAGAATTAGGTGTGGGAGTTAATCTATAGTCAGGTTAGTTTTTAATTACCGGATTAGATCCCTGTATGAAAGGGGTGTAAGTGTCGGTTTTTTGTTTAAACCAGAGGTCACTATAAAATAAAAAAATATCAAAGCCATAAAACTCCATGACCTAGTAGCATAAAAGAAACAAAACCGTATACACAGGGCAAACACTGCCCAGTCGCATGGCCCCCCTACTCACACTACGTATGTGTGTCGTGCCACACCTACATCACAGCCACACCTCCACTCAACTACTCTCTTCTCTCCCTAAGCAGTAGAGTAGGGAGGAGAAAAGGAATCGAAGAGGAGCGGCACACTCTTAGCTATATCGATTCTAAGGTGTGAGAGTCAATTTGATCTGATCTATCCTAACAAGAACGATAGAGTGCATAACGTTTAAGGTGGAGTAAGACATACCACAACAGTGCAAGGAGCGATCCTACCAATGCCACATAAAAGACGTGGTTACTTTGTAAGAGTTGGTCAGCTTCGTGCATGTCGACTACCATCACTCTGTCTCACCGTTGACTGCTCTCCCTCTTCATCCAAGGCCACCCCCTCATGAGCTCCATATTACTCTTGCCGGTGGTTTTGTAGGCACCTAGTAGGTAAGTCAAAGCCTCTTTGAAACATAAAAATTTTATAAGATTTTCATAGGATTTAGATTCTAAATCCTTCAAAATTTCTTCATTCCAACAGAAGCCTTAGCCTTAAAACATGTTTGGATTTGAGTGACAACGGATCCAAATTTGGTATCATAATTGTAATCAATCACATAACTAATAATTTGACATAGTATCTCTATATTTATCTAATAATTATGATTATATTATGACCTCAGTTATTTCAAACCGTTAAAAGGAGGTCAGTCTCATATGATATCCAAAGGTGGGAATACTAACAACGTGTTTTTTTAAAAACAAAACGTGATAGTTTTATATGACACGATGAGAATTTTTTACTTCTCAAAGTTAAAAAAAATAGCTACAAGCTCATGCATATTTCTCGTGGAATAGAAAACGACGAAGTGCGATCCACAGCATTTTGACGATCCTATTCTTTTGTCCCAATATAACTTGAGGAAAAACATATGCAATAAAACCCATCAAGAAAAATCCTGCAAAATGAGATTTATTCAATCAGAAGAAGCACCGAAAGGACAATTCTAACCATTGTGAAAGAGATGTGAGCAACTTGACACCGGATCCCGTTAGAACTCTGAAGCGTGCTTAGGCGAGAATAGTGCTAGGATATGTGACCTCCTAGGAAATCTTTATATCACATCCCCGCCGCATGGCTTTCAATCAAAACCGGACATGCGTGGCCTCTTAAAAAAAACAATTCTGACCATTATTCCATGCATGATGATAATAAAATATGTGAAATTTTGACCTATAAGATTCTCATGAGAACGTCTCAATATACAACAAAGCTAACATTTGACTTGCAAATTTTCTAAAACTTCCTGGTATGATTTGCTCGATTCAAATATTTAGCTTTGATTTTTTCTATAATGTTTTCCCATCCCACCTAAACCATCAACTAGAGGTTCAAAAATCCAACTTTAAAAACAGATAATGGGCTCTTTGAACAACTTAAAATAATTAGGATTATAACATATTCTACTTATTGGACAAGTAGAAATACGATTGATTCTAATTATTTGTTATGGATCTGGTTTTGATTATAAGCTGTCTATAATTTATTATTTGATACATAATTTATTTTCACTTTAAACATAAACTATTCGTGTTTAAAACTATTCTAAAGGAACTCTAAGCTAGCTATATTTTTTTTTCATTTATCACATAATTTATTTTTATTTTAAATATAAGCTGCCAATAAGTTATCTAAAACTAATAATGGTTAGTCCATATCTTATACTGTATGACATTATCCGTAATTACATTTCAGAAAAAATCGAGAGAAAAAAACATGGCCAACGACCTGGGCCGGCCTTATTGAACTTGGAGCCCGTCGACGCACGTGTTCGAGCAGCAGGTGGTGGGTAGGGGTGGACTAAACTCCGGCCGTCGCGATGGCGGCCGCCGGCTGGCCGCTCTCTGCCGTGACCAACCTCCTCCCCGCCTCCCTCTCGCTGACCCTCCTCTTCGCTTCCCTCGTACTCCCTCGCCCCCAAACCTTCCCCATCTGTGCCTTACTCCTCTTCCGCCACTCACGCCGTCCCTCCCTCCCGTGCGCAGGTGATCGTCCTGGTGCTGGGCGCCGCCGCCTCCTTCTTCGAGAACATCCGCGCGATCGGATGCGTACACTTGTAAAGCGCTTCTGTACTTTCCCTCTCGATTCTGTCGTTGTTTCCTCTCGCGATCTGCTCGGGTTGTTTGTTGATTGGTGTGGTGTTCTGGATCTCGGACGCAGGCTGGAGAGGACCGCCGTATCGGCCGCTTTCTTCGAGGACCCCAACTCGCTCAACAAGGTACGCGATTGCTCATGCCCGGTAGTTCGGAATGCGACATGGTGCGCACATTAGGTGTTCGTTCATTTGCTTCTGTAAACTGTGCTAGGTTCCTTGCCCCTCGATTTATGACCCTGCTGAGAAATACATTTCGCTGATCATCCCCGCTTATAATGAGGAGCACCGGCTTCCTGAGGCTCTTACAGAAACACTCAAGTAAGGCTCTGATACGAACATTTTCTGTTCCTGTCGCACTTTTATTTGTTATCGTTGAAGAATACCACGTGATCTGTATGAATGGGTTTCCCCTGTGTAAACATAGCTTTATCCGTGTGGTCATAGTTCTATCGGTTTGTTATGTTAATAGCTATGTTATTTTTTCTCTGATAGCTACCTGAAACAACGTTCATCTGCCGAGAAGTCATTTACTTATGAGGTATGTCAGACCTGAACATGTTAACGCTTTTGCAAGCAAAATCATCTAAGTGAAAAAAAGAGAGTATGCATTTCAGTGTCATGAGATATACTAGTGAATTGGTTAATCACTTTGCCGTGTTGGAGATGGTCCATATTAGCATTTGTGCTGTAATCATTGTTCCTAGGCCATACATTTGTTTTCAACCTGATAGATAATAAATCTTATTTGGAGTGACATATGAACTACGCACCACTGAACTTGTTATCTAGGTAATGCCCTGAGTGGACTCCAAACACTATTGATCCAATTAGGTTTTTGCGTAAATTGGCATGTCAGGTTGTCAGCCGCTATCAATTGAACCTTATGGTAGTACCATGTCTACAGAGAAGTGGTGTTTTATTGATGTTGCAGCAGTCTGTAGATCAAGTGAAACCTTAGCAGAAGCTGAGATGCCTTTGCAATGTTGCTGTACCCACCAGCCATCTCTGTCAACTACACTATGCTCTTTGAACACTTATTATGTATAACCTTATTGATACTTGCATTGTTATGTACTGCATAATGCCATAACCAGATATTTAGCATTTTATTACTGCAGAACGTTTTATTCATAAATCCTTCATAAATTAGCTAACTTTGGCGGTTTGGTGTGTTTTTACATTAAGGTCTTGATCGTTGATGATGGAAGTACTGACCATACCTCCAAAGTTGCCTTCGAGTTTGTACGGAGACACAAAATTGATACTGTTAGAGTTCTTCTACTTGGAAGAAACCATGGTAAAGGTGAAGCAGTCAGAAAAGTGAGTGTTTAAGCACCCACCCATCCTCTTGTCTCCTACACACACACCCTACTTCAATAAAATCAGCACTAACTAATCCTTCCCATTTTGTGGAAGCATTGTATAGGGGATGCTCCATTCACGTGGTGAACTATTACTCATGCTCGACGCTGACGGCGCAACTAAGGTCACTGATTTGGAAAAGCTTGAAGCTAAGGTATGTCATAAGAATAATCAAACAGCATGTTGTAAAAAGTTTGTTCGGAATGTTTTGAATGTGATTGGTACAATAAAAATATCGGCAATTGTATTTTTACTCCTAGGTTCATGCACTGGCTAAAAAAGTTGAGTTCAGTCCAGCACCATCTGCTAGTTCATCTCAGAGATTATCTGATGCTGAAATTGCTGTTTTTGGTTCCCGTGCTCATCTGGAGAAGCAGGCTCTTGCCACAGTAAAGTGCCTACACCACTCCCCCCCCCCCAAAAAAAATATATATATATCCTCAATCACATATTTTTGTTCCTTATTCTCAGATTTTCATAATGTGTAACGATGTTGTGCTTTCCTGTCTTATTGCAGAGGAAATGGTACAGGAATTTTCTTATGAAAGGTTTCCACTTGGTAGTTTTATTGACCGCTGGTCCTGGGATCAAAGATACACAGGTATGCTTTTGCAAGCATAAAATGTGTCATTGATTCTTACAAACTTCTCTTTGGAAATATTATGTTATCTAATCCAATTTGCTTATTGCTAATTTTAGTGTGGCTTCAAGATGTTTACTCGAGCTGCTGCAAGGAAACTCTTCACGAATATCAGACTGAAGAGGTATTTTTGTTGTTATGTTTTCTAAATCTTGCCATGCTTCCATTTATCAGACCCTCTTGAAAATCTCAAGGGAAAGGCAGTATGTGATTCTTTTTTTCCCTTTTTGAGTATACAGGTGGTGTTTTGATGTTGAGCTTGTATACCTATGCAAGCACCTCAGGATCCAAATGGATGAAGTAGCTGTTAACTGGACTGAAATACCTGGATCCAAAGTGCAGATGACAAGCATCTTGCATATGGTATTTGAGCTCCTGCTGATCAAAGTAGGGTATGGACTGGGTATATGGAAAATCTACTCGTAGACCTTATGCTGACAAACGGGAATGTATGCCAAGCTTAGTTTCACTGGTCATAGAACATTGTAATTTTTCCAAGATTTTCAGTCCATCATACAGAATTCGACAGAGATATAGGTCACAATGTCACATGTATTGTTCCTGCGGACAAATTGGGAAAATTTGATAATTTGACTAGCCTTGTTTAAATTTAACTTCTGGTTAGCTTTGACCAGAATGCAGAATGCGTCGATTTGTATGCCATATCAAATGCTTTACCATAGAACGTTCAAAGTCGCACTGGGAAATGCCCACTAAATCGAATTACGGGTGAATTATATCTGGCTTTGTGGTTGTTGAGAAACCTATTCTATCGGATGTAGTCCAGGGATTTCGGTGATAAACAATCACACAAAAATGTTAATGGATTTCTTATAGTTAGATTGATATTTAAAAGTACTTATATATATTGTTATCTTAATAGTTATGTATAATATACAGTGAAAGTATTGGGTAATCAATATTCTATATTAAACATCCAATAAAAATTTAAATAACTTATATTTTAGAACGAAGTTAGGAATAAACTCGGCCGTTGTAGTCTCACTTTTTAATACAAAACTTTGTTAGGCATATTTATTGCTTTCTCCGTAATGCTCATATTAATATCTTTTTTAGGATTGGTTGTAGGTCTAGTGGTGAGAACGTGAGTGTTGTTTCCACCCACCCGAGTTTAATCGCTAGGCTCGTTGACACCATGCGTCTCGTTTATTCAGAGTATGCACACCCATGCATGTTGCATGTACAAGTAGGTGTCTTGGACCTTTGATTTTCTACCCTATGATATACCCTCTCCGTTTTCAAATATAGCTAAATTTAAAGGCCATACCATTCTTTATGGGACGGAAAAGTGTGAATTCAGAAGTGGTTAGGTGAAGTAACGAGTAATCAAATTCAGGAATACTATTAGTATTTGAATGTAAAAATTAATTTTTATATATAGTAGATTGATATACGCATAATAAATTTTAAATTTGTTAATTTTGGGAAGGATGTAATATGCAGCAGTGGCGTATGTGTTATGTTCCGGGTTACAGTCAAACTATTATTATTATTTTGCACAGAATGAAAAACTAGAAAATAAACCATTGGGAGAAAATATATGTACTTTTACAAAAAAAAAGTGGAATAATCACCAGATGCTATTGATTAAAAAATACACAAATGGTCGGTTCAATATATACGGCACTTGTATTTTGAAACATCATGATGTGCAAAAAGGGGGTTTTATTATAATATTGTACTGGGAAGCTGATATAATTAGCTTGCGTTTGTAGTCAACCGCAGAAATTGAAAACACGGACTAATTCTGGAGTACCAAATTAATGATGACGCGAGCTGACTAATTATAGTACTCATTAAAGTACTTTGTGATTTATGACTAGGAACGCTAATTGGGTGGTACGTACCTTGAACTCGTGCGAGCCCACTGACATTTGGCGTTCACACATTTCATACTTACTCCTAAAAACGACGAGAGAAATGTCTGACCAAGCTTTGCCCAATCTCTCTCTCTCTGGGTGATGGCTAGCTATCTGACTATTCTACCGAAATATTTGGTTCAGCTGTAGATTAAGAAAAGATTATTCTGAGTCGTAAGTTATGAAAAATTATAAAGTTATTTGATTAGAGTATTTATGGATCTACGATAAAGTGATTCTATGAAGTTTAACAATGAGAAACAACGATTTTGCATTTTAATTAATAATAAATATAATAAGTTTGTGTAAACTAGCGGAAAAACCGAAATGTACAAATCATAAAGTTTTATTTTGCTATGACAAAAAGCTGATTTATTTGAAAAGATTATTTTATTCGACGCTTGTTTGATTTAGCTTACAGTTTTCTAACTAAAAATATGTTAGAAATGCTGAATCAAACCAACCCTAACCGAGAGGTGCACAAACAAATTAAAGTTTGACCTGACCTAAATGTCAGATCGCTGAAATCAAGCCACTAGAGCTCAAAATGTCAATAGATCGATGCCTTCCTTTCCAGAAGAAGCAAAGGGAAAACAGAGCAGGCGCTATCAGAGTAAAATTACCTCCAGCTAGCAGCAAGCTGAGAGTTGCACACAAGTCAGAACGCTCGATCTGCTTGCAAAAAAGGTCAACCTGAGAAGATTTCAGACGCCAGCAGCAACTTGACATGTATCAGGGTACTGTATTATCTAAGCTAATATCCCCCGTGTTTTCATGGGATTTGACCGTAAGATCGATCTTTGCATTCATTGTCTCTCTTTTTTTCCTTGCCTCTTAAGTTTCCAGAAGCGAGGCCAGCTTTAATTCGAGTGTGTGTCCCCTTTGACTTTGGTTGCTTTGGCCACCAGAGCATGGATGCTACGGAGAAACGGTCGTAACGTCCGGGCATCCTGAACGGCAGCGACGACGCACCGGGCACGCCGTCGCTGCGGAGTGCGGACAACCAGCTGTCCGGTGCGGTGTCCCGTCGCTTTCGCCGTTGCATCCATCCATTTGTTCTCGCCGGGTGTAGTGAGAGTGTGAGACTGTATGAGAGAGGGCACTAATGTTTGCATTTGATATGGAGTCTTGGGTCCGACTTTAAAAAGAATATGAATATATGTAATTTCTATCAAACGGGTAAAAAAGAAATGCATGCTAAATTTTAGAATTGATTCTTTTTTACTACATGAAAAATCAGATAAAATATTTCTTCTCACGAGAATTAGGCTAATAAAAATTAACAATAACCATACAAGTTTAAATAAATATTTATAAATAATTATAATATACTATAATTATAATATATTGTTTATTTATAAAGTTTTAGATTATATAATACAATTTTGAAATCTCTCTCCGGTTGGGCCGGGTTCAGCCTGTGATGA
>KE373301.1:520262-547142 GCA_000418225.1 Zizania latifolia | reverse complement strand
GGGGGAGCCGGCGTCGTGTGGGCGGCCGCCGTGGAGGGGTCCAGTGGGTGGAGAGGCGGGCGGAGCTGTTTTTGAAGCAGAGCGCGTGAGGAGCAGAGGACGCTGGGAGCCGATACAGGGGAAACTGAGTCGTGCGAGAGAACGCTGGACGCGAGCCGAAGGGGCTGGGACGCTGAGCCGTGCGGGTGGTGCCAAACAGGAGCTGCGACTAGCACCCTCCGATGCAGAATCGATGAAATCCAGCGACGGGCTGCAGGGGTCACGCCATGCAGCCCGTATGCATGGAATTTTTTTCCCAGCAGACCAACAGCCGGCTGCCGGCTGCGAGAATTGGACGAAATTTGCCAGCGCCCGTGCGTCGTTTACCTGGCCCTTCTTTTGTTGCGCTCCGCTTGCTTTCCCGTGATGCAGGGGCAAAAGCTGCTTCCGTCGCACACACTACCATGATCCTGCAAATCTGTCTTTGGACCTGCACCACTGAATTTTTTTATGGCTCTTGTCTACGCATGCATCTACACATTAATTACTTCTACAAGTCTTGCGCGCACAAGGGGGCGTTAGTTTGGTTTCACAGTTTAGTCCGTGTCACATTAGATACTTGGACATCAATTTGAAGGACTAAATTTGAACTAATTATAAAAATAATTATAGAATTGGAGGATTATTCACGAGACGAATCTATTAAGCCTAATTAATCCATAATTAGCAAATGTTTACTGTAGCATCGTATTGTCAAATCATGGCGTAATTAGGCTCATTAGATTCGTCTCACGAATAATCCACCAATTATGAATGGATTTTGTAAATAGTCTATATTTAATACTCTAAAATAATATCTAAACATTCGATGTGACAGGGACTAAAGTTTAGTCCCTGTAACCAAACGGGGCCTAAATATCTCGACCGACCATGTATTCCAACTAAAACCTTTTATTCTCAAGAACAGTCTCAGCCCTCCACATAAAAAAATAATATAACAAGAAATTTAATAAAAAGAGATAATATAAAATAAAGAAATCATGTCTAAACTAAGACACCATGTTATCACAATATTCAAGATAAGATGAAAAATAATTGGATGGGAGGTATAGAGAGAAATAAGATAAATATATAAAAAAATTTACTGTAGGTCCAAACTAAGAAATCATGATGAGAGTATAGTTTCTAGAGATGATGTCTTACTGACATGATAAGATAGGACACCATATAAGAAACCGTGGGTTGGGATTACCCTTAGGTGTGGATATACGTATAGTCAATACAACTATACAAGCATGCCAATTTTACCAAGCATGAGTTTGAATTTAAATTCATATATGCATGTTCATTAGTTGGTGTACCAGTTTAGGTAAGTTAGGCGTAAGTTTGATATAAAATCTACCAGTTTAAACGGTTATCTATGATTCTGTTTTAGATCCTGCTTTAGATCCCCCTTCTATTTTAGATTTTGTTCTGCTCCCTCTGCATCTAATGCAAACATACGGGTTTTTATCAGGTTTAGGATATCCGGTGAGTTTAGACGCTAGCTTGATTTAAAATCCATAAGTTTTGTGGACGTGAGATTGAGAATGTTTTATGGATTTACTTCACAAGCGGGTTTTATGCTTTTGCCATTTATAACTTCTAAGTCCATACAGAATTCTAGGTTTTTCTTCAATTTCTGCCCGAAATAAATTAATTCCTTTGGAATTCATGCCACAATACCGTTAAATTCCTGGTCTGAAAAAAGGCAGTAGTAATAGAACTAATGGTCTTCACCAGCGATCTATCCATGTTTACCAGGGCAGTTAATTAATACGAAAAGGTCAGCCGCCGCAGGCCACGGCCTGAAAACCACACGAACGCCGGGGAGCACGGGCCACAAAACTCAGGTTCTTCCACTACACGCACAGCGATGAAGTACGACGAAACGGGGGGCAAATGAAACGAAATGTCGTTTTATCTCGCATCGTTTTGTTTCCCCTTTGACTCGGGCAAGTGCTCTTCTTGCCACTACGCGTCGGTGGTGGTCGCCTCCTGTCGTTTGCGCCGGCCCGTTTCTCCCGCCGGTATCTGTCACGTACGCGCACACGCTAGCTAGCTAGCGGCCTCCGTTACACGTGAAATTTCCCGAGGAAATGTGCGGGCAACGGAAGGAAACGGAGACGGAACACGCCGCAGCAACGAACAAACGCATTCGGCCAAAGCGACCGACTGGGATCGGATGCCATTGGAATTTGCAGGACCATAGGGGAAAAAAGCAGCAGGATACAATTCGACCTGCTGTTTCTGAGAATGCGTAACTAGCTTATTTATCACAGTTTTAACTATCTTATCTTCTCGGTTAGCGGTTCCGATAATTAACCTATAATAACTGACCAATAACCTGTAATATATGCGTAACTAAGCTTAATCGGCTATCGAGCCATCTGCCGGTTTTGTAAACTTGACAGCAAGTAGCACACCAATGCAGCTTGCTACTGGCAGAAAGCATTCTACACAAGTAGAGGCTGTAGAGCAACCGGACTATTGAGGTTGAGCTAGCCCTTTCGAAAGTCAATACTACTCGAGGGCTCAACTACTACATGTAGTACTACTGACCGGCTCAAACTAAACAACGGATCATGTCATGTCATCCTATGGACCTCGCGTTTCTCTCATGACGCACCAGGCGAGTGCGAGTTAGGAATTAGGAGAGGGAAAGAAAAGAAAATAGTAGTAAAAGATCCAACCGTCTCGCTGACTTGTGGTGTGGAGAGGACAAGCGACAAGCGTACGTAGCCGCAGCCGGGACGGGGGTTGAGGTGAGCCACGCGGGCGCGCGCCGCGCCGTTGTCAGTCGGCTGCTCGCTCACGCCGCGCGCGCTCACGTGAACCGAGCGCGCCGCGTCGCTGCTGCTGCTGCTGCTGCTTCCCAACAACCCCCTGATCGATTCGGTCACCGAAGCTGCGTGGGCTCCCGGCTCCCTTGCTTAGCATGTTCCGTGCGGGTGGGTGGACACCGCGGGCGCCGCGGCGACGACGCCAACGACTGCGCGGCGCGGGTGGCGGGGCTAAACGGGGGACGCGGCCGGCGGCTACGGATGGATTGGATTCATCGGCGCCGCGGCTCGCGAGGCCCACGGCAGCTAGATTGCACGCGCGGCCGCCGCGCAACTTGTGCCGTTGAGGATTGAGATGGAGGGCAGGTAGATCATAGACGGCCAAATCGGGTGTGTTTCGACAAACTAATAGTACATAGAATTATACGTTTAGGTTGTTGCTATAGAACTCTTATCATAATACTGTTGGTTTGCCAGTTTCAACAGTTCAATAATGCTCTAGATATAGACTCTTTTAGCTTTATATGATTACATATACTCTATTCGATTTCTTAATTTTTAATATTTTAGACAAGTTCTTACATACTCAGAAATTAATTAGTTTACATATTTCCTAATTTAAACATATTAAATATGATTATATTGTACTTATAGGTGATGAGTTTGCATGCATGCTAGCCTATTAATCACCAAAATATTAAAAATTATCATTCAAAAACAAATATAAAAAAGTCAAGAAAAAACAAGACTAAAGCGAGCACCAAACTTTTATAACATCTAAGGAATCTTTTATGGTACAACTCCTACATCCTATATAAAAGTTATAGCTTTATGACTAATTAGTACCAAGTTTATATAATATCCTAGCGATATTTTACATTATATTAAGAGCTATAATAAATATAAATATGATTCTTTAATTTTTTAAATAAAAAATTAAATAATGTATTAACTGGATATTGTATGTTGCATGCTTTATGTAACTTTCCTTTTTCCTATTAAACTTTTCCTTAAATTGACAGGAGCAAAATCTGACAGCCAAATATTTGAAAACAAAACAACTAATTAATATACATTAATAATTGACTATCCAAAAACATAAAAATAATTATAATAATTATGTTTGACATATTATTTTCTACTCCTAGTAAGTAATAGATCATATTTTTTAATTATGTTTATTCAACATGATTCTTACTTATTTGAGTGCACAATAAATTTTATCAATATTTAAATAATAGGGGCTTAAATATATAATTTTGTGATTATTTTTATCATGTTCAATTGTCTAGTTCTTTATAAAGCTAGTATTAATAGATATGTTAAAGCACATAAATACATCAGGAGGAAGAAAAAAATCCAATATATTCTATGTGCAATTTTAGTCTAACATAATTTTTAAACGTAAGAAACCATTGAAAAAGGCCGCTGAAAACAAATGTAAAGAAGTCCCTGCTTTTCTCGAAGGTTGACAAGGAAACAGGACAAGGTGCACCTCAGGGTGGGCCACAGAGACGCGGGGCGCAGAAGGTCTCGTCAGGTTTCCTTCCGCACCGGGGCCCACCGCGCAGGCCCCGCGGCTGCCCTGGCGGGCTCGGACGCCCACACCGGTCAACGCCTAGAGGTGGAAACCACCTTAAAATATTTGGGCATTTCAACCCCACCCACCCCGCATATCCGTAAGTCAACTCTCCCCCCTCCTCACCTCTTCCGTTCTTAATGCTCTCCGCATTATAACCACCCACCTCTCGTCCCTTCTCCACCTTCTCTCTCCCCCTCCCCCTGCTCCGCTTCTCCCCACCATGGGCAACTCGCTCGCCTGCTTCTGCTGCGGCGGCGGCGCCGGCCGAGGAGGCCGCCACGTCGCCCCCGCAGCGCTCCCTTCCGACCCGGCCTACGACGAGGGCCTCGGTCACTCGTTCTGCTATGTTCGTCCCGACAAGTTCGTTGTCCCCTTCTCCGCGGATGTGCTGGTGGCTGATGCCAAGGCGGCGGCGGTGGCCGAGGGAGAGGCCACCACGTTCCGGGCCATCTCTGGGGCCGCGCTCAGCGCCAACGTCTCCACGCCGCTCTCTACCTCTGTGCTGCTGCTGATGCAGGAAGAGTCGCCTCCCGCTACAACGTCCTCGGGTTTTGAGAGCTCCGAGTCGTTCGCCGCCGTGCCGCTGCAGCCGGTGCCGAGGTTCCAGTCCGGGCCAATCTCAGCGCCCTTCTCCGGTGGGTTCCTCTCCGGCCCGATAGAGAGGGGGTTTCTATCTGGGCCCCTCGATGCCGCGCTCCTCTCCGGGCCTCTCCCTGGTGCCGCCACCTCCGGTCGTATGGGTGGCGCTGTCCCTGCGCTCCGCCGGAGCCTCTCCCACGGTGGCCGCCGCCTCCGCAATTTCACGCGCGCCCTCCTCGCGCGCTCCGAGAAATTTCAGGATTCTACGGATCTAGGCTCGCCTGACGCCGCCGCCGCTGTCGCCGCCTGTGGTGGCGATCCCTGCGGTCTGCAGTGGGCGCAGGGGAAAGCCGGCGAGGACCGCGTCCACGTTGTGGTGTCGGAGGAGAGAGGCTGGGTGTTCGTCGGCATCTATGATGGGTTCAACGGCCCCGACGCCACGGACTTCCTTGTATCTCACCTCTACGCCGCCGTACACCGCGAGCTCCGCGGCCTGCTCTGGGATCAGCGCGAGCAGAACGATCAGCAGGACCAGTGCCCCGACCAACCCAGCTCAACGCCTTGCACCACGGCCTCAGATAATCAAGACCAGTGGGGTCGCCGCCGCCGCAACCGCCGCTCAAGACCGCCACGTTGCGCCGCCGACGACCAGCGGCCGTGGAAGTGCGAGTGGGAGCGCGAGCGCGACAGCTCCAACCTGAAGACACCGACGCATCGACCTCCTCGTAGCAACAGTGAGAATGACCACATCGCCGTGCTCAAGGCGCTTGCGCGCGCGCTGCACATGGCCGAGGAGGCTTACCTGGACATCGCCGATAAGATGGTCGGCGATTTCCCTGAGCTTGCGCTCATGGGTTCTTGCGTTCTTGCCATGATTATGAAAGGAGAGGACATGTACATCATGAATGTTGGCGATAGCCGGGCTGTCTTGGCAACAATGGACAGTGTTGATCTCGAGCAGATCAGCCAGGGGTCATTCGACGGATTGGTTGGGGATTGCCCACCATGCCTGTCGGCCGTGCAGCTCACGTCGGATCACAGCACTTCAGTGGAAAAGGTGGTTGAATTGGCTCACATCATGGTTCAAGCCTAATGGAATTGCTATTCTTGATCTGACAGTATCTCATATTTGTTTCTGCCTGAATACAGGAAGTTCATAGAATACGAAATGAGCATCCTGATGATCCATCCGCCATCTCCAAGGACCGTGTGAAGGGCTCGCTGAAAGTGACGAGGGCATTCGGCGCTGGTTTCTTGAAACAGGTTAGTTCATTGGCTATGTCAGTTTCTTGGCAGAAAGTTTTTTTTACCAATTTTGATTATGCCCTTTTGCAACTGGGCAAGTTTCAACCTGCCAATACACTAGCGCGTTGCATATGGAGATTTCTTTTGCAAGTTGGGTGGAATTTCAGGATAACACAATTAGTCATTGTCTGAAATAAGTGTGTGACATGGCTTTCTTCCTTGAAATTGGGATCTGTAATGATGAGAAAGCATACAGTTCAAATTTGATTATATCAGGTGTGGAATTAGTCAGTTTTTCAGCTTTTGCCAAGTCAACAACTCAACACATAATTAAGGCCATAATTAAGCTAGGTCAGAAAAAAGGAAAAACAAGATCTGATATATTTGATCCAAAGTTTGAAAAGTGAAGTGAGCTACTCTCGGTTCTCATTTCAATGGAGTGGGAAATATGACCATCCTACATTGAAACTGACCATGTCTTGACTTCGACATTATAAACCATATGCTAATTTCGGTGGGAAAAAATTTCTGTGTATCAATAAATTAGTTAAATTCGTGAGTCACTGCGTGTATAGCCTGTTCGAAAATTTGAAGGAGAAGCTGCTTCCAGAGGAAAATGAAGTTTCTTTTGCTTCTGTCCATGTACAAAGAATCTGCTCGTGCAGTACTGAAGTGTGGCCAGAAAGCGGTGAGTTGAGTGGCTTCGAAGGAAGGCACGTTTCTCCTCCCATGTGAAAGTATTGTCGGTTCTCTAGTAGAACTATTCTCTATTGTCAACTGCACAAATCTATCTTGCTGCTATGCAAGAGGGAAGTCTCTTGGACAAAGTGAGCGATGTGATGAGATGGACATAGCGACCTGCAATATTTTTGTCAATGAAGAAACCCCCAAAAGTTAAGCAGCACAAAGGATTGAACAAGTGCATCAGGGAGCCCTTTCTACTGATTTAGTTGCCTGAACATTTTTCAGATAGACTGATAGAACGTTCCAAATAGTTAATTCTGCAAGCAAATCCATAGCCGACAATACATGTATCTTTTTTTTACTGTCTCTCTGGACCTTATATCATAATCCCTCTGCATTTTAATCTCACGATCCTTTCTTTTTTTACAGCCGAAATGGAATGATGCACTACTGGAGATGTTCAGAATTGATTACGTTGGGTCCTCCCCATACATATCATGCAATCCATCTCTTTTTCACCATAAGCTCAGCACAAGGGATAGATTCTTGATATTGTCTTCAGATGGTCTTTACCAATATTTCACCAACGAGGAGGCGGTTGCTCATGTAGAAATGTTCATTGCAACAACCCCTGAAGGCGACCCTGCCCAACATCTGGTCGAGGAAGTTCTTTTCCGTGCGGCAAACAAAGCAGGTGTGTTCTCAAATAAGTCACCACACATTTTATATGTGTGGAGCTCTTTTCGCAGTAACTTTTGAACTTCTAGACGATGAAGCTGAATTTTGTCAGTCAATGACCTGACCTCGTTTTTACATCTCTTTCTGTTGCAGGAATGGACTTCCATGAACTGATTGAGATACCGCACGGTGACCGTCGGCGATACCATGACGATGTATCCGTCATTGTCATCTCTTTGGAGGGTAGGATTTGGAGATCCTGTGTGTAAATAGAAACAATAGTAGGCTAGAGAAAGAAAACGTATAGAGTTCCATGCCTTGAGAGCGGTCTTGCGGCTACTCCACTCCTCCCCAAGTTGCCACTGTACAATATCGACCAAGCACTGGGGTGTTGCATTCAGCTTTGGCTCTCGGCACATCCAGCTGAATCACCATGAATCGCCCAAGGAGCACGCAACGTGGTATAATATGTTGATGTACATGAGGATTTGTTCAATTATTAATAACTGAAAAATTCGGCCGATTGGTCAACTTTCTTTGACCTTTGCATGTGTTTTGTTCATACATTTGGGGTACGAATTTGCATGTGCATGGGGGACTGATTCTAAGTTGGACTTTCACCATGGTTCTAGAAGCGGGTTCCTTTGGTCAGGAACAGTTTGCTGTGTTGACCTCTTAACTGATGCTAGCTAGCATCAGGGCTACCCCAAATTGACCTTTTTTAAGGCACCCCATCTTGAACAATTCAGCAACCCCATCTTGAACAATTCAGCAGGCACTGGCAAATTGTCAGCCTTATCAGTTGCAATGAGGTGAGAGTTATCCATGCCATGAATGAACCTAAGTTGACCTCTGATCTATGCCCTACCTGCAATCAATGGGCCCTTGTGAAGTTAACTTTGTGTATTGGATTTAGCACCCCTTTTGATTGGCTCCAAGATCAGGTCAGCCTGATTGCTGCTTCACCAATAATTGACGTTTCCGGCCAATGTCCGCAAATTGTATCCTATACTAATTCCCACTTGCTCGCATGCACTATGTGTTTCGACAAACATTATCTTTATGCAAATTTTACAGGAGGGTATCATAATTTTTAGCGTTAATTTTGTTACTATCTCGGATTGTAAGGATATATTTGTTTCAGCTTAAAATTATAGTAATTCAGCTTATTTTCATAAGCTAAAACAAATAAACCAGCTTATTATAATCTAGAGGACAGATTATAACAATCTACTAAACTGGTGTAACTTAACTTTTTTCTATAATCTGGATTACTACAATCCCAAACTGAAACAAATAGAACCTAAGAAGTACCAAAATTAACACTAAAATGTGGTATCTTTCCAAGAACTGTAAGATCACTATTATTTTTATGTCCTAGTAAAAGAAATATATTTCATTATAATTATGGTGTATTTGACTAAGGAGCGAGATAAGATGGTACCATTTTATTCTAATTTTCTAGATATTTGGTTGGAGAACTAAGGAATAAAGCCATTCCAATTTAAGAAATATTCCCTTCAGACCTAGAACAACTCCGTCCCAAAAAAAAGCCATATGTAGTCGTTCTAGCATGAGCTGCTCGCACATATTCAGTGTTGTTGCCTCGACAGTACGGCAGAGCTCGATTGTGTGATGGAAGAAGATTAACTCGACGGCATGGGAGAAGGTGAGCTCGGTGGCGCATGAGATAGCAAGAGGGCTGAAGGCGTGGGATATTTTGGAGAAACAAGCGATGGATTGATACGACTGCTGTGTATTGCATATATACGCCAGAGCTGACCACACCGGTTCATAGAAACAAAGCCCGATAATCATGGAAAGAGATGGCGTATGTATGCAGGAGACTAGCAACCGAGGCAATGCAGATTACATGCAGGATACACATATATCGCTAACCATATATGCAGATATTGCTAACACTCCCCCGCAGTCGTAACGGCAGCTGGACGAACGTTGAGACTGGACCGAAAATCGGTGAAGAGAGATGCTAGCAAGCCTTTAGTGAAGATGTCAGCGTATTGGGAGGAGGTCGGTACATGATGTACGTGAATATCTCCCAAAGCGACACGCTCACGCACAAAGTGCAGGTCGATTTCCACATGCTTGGTCCGCTGATGTTGCACCGGATTGCTGGAGAGATATACGGCGCTAACATTGTCGCAGTAGACAATGGTGGCACAACGCAGGGGAGACTGAAGCTCTTGCAAGAGCTGACGCAACCACGTGGCCTCGGTAACCCCATTGGCGACCGCACGATATTCTGCCTCAGCACTGGACCAGGATACCGTGTGTTACTGCTTCAAGGACCAGGAGATTAAGTTGTCCCCAAGGAACATAGCATAACCTGAGGTGGACTTTCAGTTGACAGGGTAGCCAGCCCAGTCAGCGTCAGTGTAGACAACAAGACTATCAGGAGTAGTCTTGTGAAGATGAAGACCATAGTCGAGTGTACCCTGAAGATATCGAAGAATCTGCTTGACCAAGGCAAGGTGAGGTGCACGAGGATCATGCATACAAAGGCAGACCCGTTGAACGGCATAAGTGATATCCGATCGAGTGAAGGTCAGGTACTGAAGAGCTCCAGCAAGACTCTGATACTGAGTTGGATCATCAATAGGGGCACCATCAATAGATAGTTTGGAGTGAGTGTCGACTGGCGTGCTACAGGGCTTACAGTCGGTCATGCCAGCACGCTCTAATATCTCAAGCATGTACTGACGCTGAGACAAAAATAGAGATCCAGGCTGGTGAGTGACGGAGATCCCTGAAAAGTGATGAAGAGCTCTGAGATCCTTCATGGCAAACTCGCGTTGCAATGATCTTCTGAAGAAGTGATGTGGAAGATGCTGTCAGAACAATATCATCTACATAAAGAAGCAGATAAACGATGTCCTGGCCGTGGTGATAAACAAATAGAGATGTGTCTGCCTTAGCCTCCACAAACTCGAGAGATGCAAGATGTGAAGCAAATCAACTGTACCAGGCTTGAGGGGCTTGCTTCAATCCGTAGAGTGACTTGTTCAATCTGCAAACGTGATTTGGACGGGCAGGATCGACAAAGCTAGGTGGTTGTGTGCAGTACACTATCCCAGAGAGAGTGCTACGAAGGAAGGCATTCTTGACATCCAATTGATGAATGTGCCAATCTCAGGCAAGCGCCAGAGTCAAGACAGTGCGTGTTGTGGCAGGCTTCACAAATGGACTGAATGTCTCATCATAATCAATGTCAAGCCATTGGGTAAAGCCGCGAAGAACCTATCGTGTCTTGTATCTATCCAAAGACCCATTGGAATAGAATTTGTGTCGAAAAATTCACTTGCCTGTCACCACATTGACATCAGGAGGGCACGAAACAAGGTCCCAGGTATTGTTAGAGTGCAAGGCATCGAACTCATTTGTCATCGCAGCGCGCCAATATGGGTCGGTCAGCGCACTGCGGAAGCTGTTCGGGATGGCGGAGAGCTCACTGACGTTGAGATTGAGGTGGTCGATAGGCTTGCGGATGCCAAGTTTGCCCCATGTCACCATGGAATGTGTGTTCACATTTTGCTAGATAGAAGCGCTGTGCATGTCTGCAAGTGGGGCAGCACCGGCTTGGTTGGCAGTGCTCGTGGCGCCAAGGGAGGAGGCCGGCCTGGCGCTAGCGCTGACAGGAGCCTGGTGGGCTAGAGTGGCGTCAGGCCCAGGCGGGTGGGCTGGAGCAGCTTGTGGCCTAGCAAGGCTAACCGACAGGCAGGCTGAGGCTGCGCATAGCCTAGGAAGACAGCCGGCAGCAGATTCGGCCGAGTGATGCCGAGGCACAGGAGCCATGCGGCCGGTACCGCTGGCAACAACCCGTGGCTGAGGGCCAGCGAGGGCAGTAGGATCGGCCACGTTTTGATGCGCTGGAGCAAGACCTGTAGGCCAAACATGTAGAGACGATGAATCCATATCCGATAAAAAAAATCAAGGTCAGTTCGTGATGGCCGTGTGGGGGCAGCAGCGGAACCTACAGGAGACTAGCAACCGAGGCAATGCAGGTTACATGCAGGATACATATATATCACTAACCATATATGCAGATATTGCTAACAAGGGCATCTCACCAGAGCCACCAGCGGGAAGGTGGATCTAGGTGTTGGATCTCTTGATTCTCTAATCAAACTAAAAACATGATGATTTTATTTCTCAAACCAATGATAAAACTTTTCTATCTTAAAAATATAAGAGATCTATTTCATTTTACTCCACTATCTAACGAGGCACACCTTAAATAAGCTGTGATGCGTAGAGTATAGCTTTGGTTATTTTTTCTCTATATCTTCAAGCGAGACATAGCTATCTTCGAATGTACGTATAGATAACACTATTCTTAAGCAAGAGAAAGTAGGAACAGGCGCTTTCGTTTTTAAAAAATGCATGGTGTTTTTCCGTCGATTGGTTGCTAGAGCGAAAAGAGAGGTGATCGTGCGGAGGCATTTTCCTGGTCATGTCTCTCCAAGTCCCACCACTATGCATACTGACGTTGAGCTCCATTTCTGCAGTGCAAAGCTACTATTATTTTCAAATCCAACCACACCTTTTACACGGTTGAAGCTACGATTATTTTCAAATCCAACCACACCTTTTACACGGTTGTAGAGGGCCTTCTTTTAGGTACACAGATCTCTCTTTTTTTTAGAGATAGATACACAGTTTTCTCTCTCTTTTTAGAGTGAGTAGGTAAATGGAGTTGGACATTACACTTTCATCATGTTGGGATGAGACCTAGGTATTTCTTATTGGGTTTTTAATAAATCAGACTAAATATAGGTCAGACCTAGATAAAATAGGTTAAAATATATTAATAAAGATATTCTTGTAACTAGAAAATAACCTAGAAGATTCTCAACATATAACCTCACTCCCTAACACTATATAATATGGGCGAGGGGACTCCAAAGGACATCGATACATCCAACATACAAATATATATTCAATCTTCAATTTCAAGCATATGACTAGGGCTATCATTGTTTGGAAGGCATTAACCTTGTATAAATTTTTTGGCTATGTTGCTTGAGTCGACTCAAATCAAGTGCTTGCCCCTACATAAAAATCACCACCGAAAGTATTCGTCAGTGTACTGATAGATAAAACCCCAACCATCATCATATTAAATCCTCAGGAAATTTTACATGTCATAAAAATATCGGTTTCAGTTTGTTTTGACATGATCATGTCGTGGTTTCTTAAATTTCTCTCTCAAAAAGTATGAAATGAAACCAAGCTTATGTTTTCTGTCAATTGAGCCCAGAATAATTTTCTTGAAAGAGCCAAATTTTGGATGGACCAAAACTAAACAGGTAAAGCCCAGGTAATATTGCTCCGTTGGGCCCATAAATCTTGGGCCATAGCCTTCACTACCCTCGTCCCGTCTGTCCTACTAAACTCTCCGCTTTCTTAAACCCTAGCGCCGCCGCCCGCCGCCCGCCGCCCCCGGCGAGATGATCCCTTTCAATTCCGCCGTAGCCGCCCAGGTTCGCTGTCTGGTGCTGGCGTTCGCCCATGTCCTCGACGTGAGCTCCACAGGTGCACCCGCGACAACGGATTGCTTACTACGAGTTCGCGTCTTCATATTTCCCCCTACCGGATTCGACTGAAAGTTTGTGTTTGCTCAGTGGCAGTAACATGGCGCCGGCGCCGGCGAAGAAGGGGCTCTTCGTCGTCGGTCTGAGCGAGGGCAAGGTCGTCACCAATCGCGAGCTCCCGCTTCCCCCTTACGGCCGTAAATGAGTAAGGTTGTACTGAAAGCCTGAAATTGTTAGGCTCAACCTGCAGTTTTAATCTCTGAAATGCTAGTACCAACAGACTACGGATCTCGGACCAGATATAGACTTTTTTAGGATCCGAAGATGTATTTTTTCTGTGCTTCGATTGTGCTTCCTATAATCGTCTGCGTTATCTTCTGCTCATATTTGACACGATGCTGAGTCAGTTCGCAATCTAGATACAACTTTGCTTCCTGAATTATATGTGTATAATATAAGGACTGCACGATCCATGAAGTATAGTTGTTGCCTTGATGGTACTACTTGATGAACTTGGATGTGCCGTGTGCAATACTTATTATCTCTGAAACTTTGTGACTATCTGTTGATTTCTGTACCTTTAGTTATATACTTTTTGATTTGTGTACTGTGAATACTCATAACCATTCACAATACATGTTATCATGTATCACTTTTTCCTTGATAGGCACATGCTATGATTAACCATGTTTTATTTGCACACTCACCAAAAAAATTGTTTTGCATGATATTGAGGTCTTGGACTTCTTCTTATTCTTCTCCAAAGCCTTTCAATCTCAAACAAGTTGAAACCCAATCTTGGGTTTCATTTTCATTTGAGTAGCTAAGTTTTCCATTGGCTCTTCGAGCCTATCACAACCTTTTAGGGCTTGTTTGGGAGGCCTCAATCCCAGCCCATTCCACGGGGATGGGCTGGGCCGGGATTGAGGCCTCCCAAACAAGCCCTTAGGGGGAAAGGGATCCTCCCTCCTCCTTTACTAGGTCACACAAGATAATTACACCCCTGTGCAAACTGAAGTTAATTCATTTAATATTATTCATATAATAGATGCAATGACCAACTTTTCTCAAATAAACTGATTACTCATAGCTACAATATCTAATACATTGCATTTCTGAAATCTGAATGAGTGGACATTTTCTACAATTGGCCATTTAACTCAGATATCCAAACAAATCCCAAGTGAATCAGAGCGTGAAAATACACTACAAAATTCCATGTTACAATGAGGAGAAAGACATAATGAATTTTAAACCCTTGTCAAAACAGATATTTCCTCCCCCAAAAAGGTTATGCATACATACAACACAGTTTAGTACAGAAGAGGAGGCATACCTCACTCTTGATCAATATTAGAAGACCAGTAACAGTTTTGTGTTCAATCTCTAGGGAACTCTAGCTATTGCTAGGTTGAGTTCATTTCTTTTGTATCTTACGTCCAGATCTCACCTTTTCAGCATGAAATTATTGGAGTCACTTAGCTTAGAAGCTTATCCAATTTTTGCATGTTACATTATTGCCATGTGGAATAAGCATTAAACATAAAGCATCGATGACTATGGGACATTAACAATAGCACAAATTGCTAGCATTGTTTTGTTGAAATTGACTTATGCTGTCCATTAAAGAAGTTTTTGCATTATTTCATTCTATATTATTATGTATTTTTAAGGATATTATAAAAAAGTATGAATTTTCCTTTTCTATATGAAAAGGTATAGTTGCATTCTGAGTGTATTACTGAACTACTGATTTTTGTTTCAGAAAACTAGCAAGGTGGTCTTTTTTTTGTTCCTACTTGACTAGGGAAGTTGCTGGATTTGCACCTTATGAGAAACACATCACTGAGCTTCTGAAGGTCAGAACAGACAAATGCTCACTGAAGGTAGCAAAAAGAAAGCTATGACACACAAGAGAGTTAAGATGAAGCGTGACGAGATGGCCGATGTTCTTAGGAAGATGAGGTACGTTTCTTCTTTTTTGTAGAGAAGAGAATGTTGCCAA
The DNA here is from genome assembly GCA_000418225.1 of Zizania latifolia. Lineage (NCBI taxonomy): Eukaryota > Viridiplantae > Streptophyta > Magnoliopsida > Poales > Poaceae > Zizania > Zizania latifolia. Next base: position 532,016 of record KE373301.1, on the reverse strand, counting down.
ACTTCTAAAGAGAACTTGCTTTTGTTTGAAGGAGATAAAGTCTGGGCATCAGAGCTGTTATGACTCTAACCAATCATCTAAAAGCTGCTCCAAGTTGAACACAAGCCACCTTTGGCTTAGTCCTTTAGAACACAAGCCACCAAGGTGATTATCCTTATAATCACCTTTTGAATTATATATATAAATAAAAAAATAAAAAAAATATATATATAATTCAAAAGGTGATTATAAGGGTAATAGTCAAGAGCCATTAGTGCATCAATATTATTGATTGTTTTCATTCTTTGCTTAGGTGCATGCTTAACTGCATCTCTGAAAGAAATGACAATTGGCATAAATTATTGGATCATATAATTTTAGTTCTGTACCTTTGTATGTTACAAGGCAATGATCCTAAAAATTTTATTTACTGCTGGAATCTGTCTGCCAATGGCAGGTCAGTTTTGTGATAGTTTCTCTGTTTTAGGACAATGGAATTCTTTTAAAAGAACTGTCTTGTCCTAGACTCGAAATTATGGTGAATCATTGCATATTAATTATAAGTGTTTTTAGTTTTTACTATTGCATGACTGGCAATCATGACCTTAATTTTCTCCCCACTTCAACAATGCCTCAAACATGTTATCTTTTCTGCAATGTATATATTTCCAGAATCTTTGGTTATTGTCGATTAGTTTCAGAACGGAGATATATTTTAGATGAGTGTGTGGCTAACACTTAGATAGTTGCACCACAATATTCTGTATTTTAGCACATACAAACAAATCCAAGCTGTTTTTTCATAACATAGTCATATATGTTGAAGTTGAAGAAGCAATTAGCCAAAAGAAACTGCATGCTTTTCCTACAGTTGAATCCATTCCACAAGAAAAACGAGCATGCCTTTGGACGCATTATTAAAGACTGTCCATAAAGAGGATACCTACCCAGCTATCATCTTATAATGTCGTCCATTTCTCCACAGATGGAGGCTTAGGTCATATGTCCGTCGATGACTCTACTCTCCATGATATGTGTTGGTGCTTAGCATTACACACGATGGGATATATCATATATCCAACTGTCCAAAGAAATGCTTGTATAGCCAGTAGGAACTATAGACTAATAGAGATGTGAGAACTAATATGTTTTAGGGTTCAACATACAGCTGAATCGTTCCTGTCAAAAGCTGACAGTAAAGTTTATACTTTTGCTCGAATATCTTCTAGTTTTAGGCAACCTAAGCCAACGAATTTGTAGTTTTGGGATTCGATCCAAACTTTGCAATACAGTGTTGATGCTGTGTTGAGAATTAGAAAATAGTGCGCTCTTAACCATTATTGATATTCACAATTATATCTGACAAAAAACTCATATCAGTCTGCAGATTTGCTGGAGTTTCTGGCAAGAAGCGAAGCGGTGCAATTTGGAACTTCCTGTGAAGTCTTGATAGGCTTGATTCATGTAACATCGATCCAAAAACCACACAACCTTTTCAGTTCGGTCGAGCAAAATTTTGGGCTTTGAGACTACGTGAGCCACTTGACCCTTCGATTCTCTGAACCTGTATTTGTATACACAGTAGTGTATAACTGTATGTCTGTATATCACTATATCCTCTTGTTAGACCTTCCGCAGCATGTATTCCTTCCGTCTAAAAATATAGTGTCTTTTATAATTTAATAGTAGTACTACTAGTAAAAGGTCAATTTTATTTCTAAATTGCACTCCAATTAGTCACTTCTAGATCTATACTTACTCACTTTAAGAAGAATATTATGTTCTTTTTTACATCTTTTTAATACATATGTTTAAATCTAAGAGTTACTAGGTAGTATGATAGAAGATGAGATTCTGCATTTCTGCCCGTCCTTGTATAGTTCAGAGCTAAACAATCTGCAGATCTTTTATGCATTTGGCAGGTTGGAATGAGTAGCAACAAACGGTACAGGGGCCACGTCAATTCGATCAGTTTTCCATCGACATTCTGTTGTCTGCTTGCCACTCTGCCAGGCTTCGCTGCAGACCGGAATCTCTGTCACGACGTTGCCGTCGCGTGCTTGCTCTCGCATACGCCCAAACGAGCCCTGCTGCTCGACTGCCCAGCTCGCCATCCAATCGAGCATATGCACACGCACCGGCCACAAAACGTCATGCATCCAGCACTACTGGTGCAGTGATGGATGTCCAGTGCCGATCCAGGCGGAAAATTCCAAACGCGAGGCCGTCACTTCAACCTGCGCCGCGTCTCGATCGATCGTCGCCGTCGCACGCGGTGGCAGGCGAACTGAGAGATGGTTGGAGGAGACGACCGGTGTTTGTTGGTAGTATGCTCCAACCTGACCTGCACCTGTTTCTGAATTGAGTAGCCGACTGGGTTAACTACGTACGTACTGGTACTGCTGCTTGCCTGCTTGTCCCAGCCTGCCCATCGAGCAGAGATCACATGATCATACACGGTTATCATGCAAACTCCCGATTCCTTATAAAAGTTGTTTGCTTCTTAACTCTTTTCAGAATAGTAATGTTAACTCATCTAATGAACTTAAAACTTAATCAGCCTAATAAATGAACACCCATTACGTGAAATAGAAAGACTAACCCGGTAAGGAGGAAGGAGATGCTATTAGTGATTGTCGATGCAGCGGATTTGCCGTATATCACTTGGTCGCCGGAACTACACTGTAAACCCCCTTCCCGAGCTCTTAGGATCGGTATGCTTAGAGTATTTTAGGTTTTGGTGTGCACGTATGAGATCGTCACCTCGCGCATGCGGCCGAAACCCCTTTACATAGCACGGAGCGGGTGCGGGGGGCAGTTTTACAAATAAAGGAGATAGCTCCCGATCAGAGCATGCAGTCAATTCAGTTTGCATGGTGGTGCGCATGGGCGAATTGTGCGCTGGAGTTCTGGCGCACAATCAAAAGTTTGTTGTGCATGGTCTTTGGTGCATGGAGTTGTGGTGGGGCCCACCTCCTGCTGACCAGCACATTAGTTAGCCATGCAGATCAATCAATATTCTCCCCTTTGATCGTAAGACTAACCTAATGTGTCCTATCTTAGTAAAATAGCAAATTAAGGTAATGTGTTACAGCAACATATATGCGCCACTGCAACCCCAGTACCCATAGTGCATCATAATACTTTGACGAAACACCTAATAATTTAATGGGTGTTAGTTGATACTTATGCCCCTATATTCAGGATCTTATTCTAAAGGCTTTCCACTAATCCCATGCCGACAACATGTTCTTTAAATAAGTTGGGAGGTAAGCCTTTAGTAAGCGGATCCGCAAGCATAGATTTAGTAGTTATATGCTCAACTTTAATAGTTTGATCCTAGATTCTATCTTTCATAACATGATACTTAATATCAATGTATTTGGTAGCACCACTTAACTTGCTGTTACTCGAATAGAAAATTGTGGCCTTATTGTCGTAGTATATAGTGAGTAGTCTAAAAATGCTGTCGACCACTCCATGCACCCCGCAAAATCATTGTCTGAATAACCTATAACTTCAAGGTTACCAGATCTCTTATATGTGAGCATGTAGTGCTTAGTGCCTTGCAAATAACGCAAGACTTTCTTAACAGCTTTTTAGCGATCTAATCCTGGATTTGTCTAAAATCTGCCAAGCATCCCAGTTATAAACACCAAGTCTAGACGCGTATAGACTTGAGCATACATAAGGCTTCTGATGGCTGAAGCATACGGAATAGCTTTCATCTGATCAGATTTCAATTGATTTCTCAGGCTTTGAAATAATCTAAACTTATCGCCCTTAATTATTAGAGCAGGCGTGACAGAGCACTTACTCATGCTATACTTTTCAAGTACTCTGTCCACATATGACTTCTGAGATAATCCTAATACTCATTTAGACCTATCTCGATATATCTCAATGCTAAGAACATAAGAGGCTTCACCGAGATCTTTTATATCAAAATTGGAGGATAGAAATCCCTTAGTCTCACGCAGCATATCCTTATCGTTGCTTGCTAATAGGATATCATCCATATGGAGTACTAGAATTATAAATTTTTGACATTTACTCTTAATGTATATGCAGTTATCCACTTTATTTTCCTTAGACCCAAATTTTCTAATTATTGCATCGGATTTAAGGTACCACAGTCTTGACGCTTGCTTAAGACCATAAATAGATTTCTTTAACCTGCATCCCACATGCTCCTTGCCTTTCACAGCAAAACCCTCAGGTTGTGCCATGAACACAGTCCCATGCAAGTCACCATTAAGAAATGCAGTCTTAATATCCATTTGTTAAAACTCTAAATCATAATGAGCAACCAACGCCATGACAATTCTTAGTGAGTTCTTCTTTGAGACAGAGGAAAAGATAATATTATAGTCAATCCCCTCTCTCTGAGTAAAACCCTTAGCTACGAGTCTAGCCTTGAACATTTCAATATTTTCTTTAGAGTCATGTTTAGTTTTATAGACCCACTTATAGCCTACTATTTTGACTCCTTCAGAAATTTCTACTAAGTCTCAGATGTCATTAGTGCCCATAGACTTCAATTCATCTTCCATGGCCTCAAGCCATCTAGATGAGTGTTTACTCGTTATTGCTTCAACTGAGGTGGGGCTGTCAAGATAGTAAAATCGATACCCCTTAGATCTTTATGGATATCCGGATTAAATAATTTAGCTTTAGCTGGACAACCTCACACACATAAATAATTAATTGTTAGTTTTCTTCCAGTCCATAATTCATAAGGTATATTGGGTATAGACTAATTATGAAACTGATTTAATGTGTGTGGCTGTCTTTAATACCTTCATCCACAACTTAGAAGATAAGGTGGAATGACTAAACATACTACGTACCATATCCATGAGGGTACGATTGCGACGCTCAGCCACTCTATTTTATTGTGGTTCTCCAGACATAGAGTATTGTGCTATTATGCTATTTTCTTCAAGATACTTAGCAAATGGTCTATGAATTTGTCCATAAGTAGCATGTTTCCCATAATATTCTCCCTTTGATCTGATATTACTACTTTAATCTTAGAGTTATACTAATTTTTAACCTCAGCCTTAAATATCTTAAATTTCTCTAATGATTCAGATCGATCACTAATAGGAAAAATATAACTATAACAGGAGTAATCATCAGTAAATGTTACGAAAGAATCATATCTATCTACTGACGTTATTGGGAATAATTCACAAATGTCAATATGAATTAATTCTAAAGGACCATTACTCCTAATTGCTCATTTCTTAATTGTCTTAGTGAATTTTTCTTTAATGCAGTCTAAGCAGTGTGTTAAATCTGAGAGGTCTAGAGATTGAAGTATCTCTTCCTTAATGAGACGCTCCATTCTTCCCTTCAAAATGTGGCCTAAATGACAATGCCACAATTTTAACGACGTTTCATTACTCCCCTTAGTCTTAATAATCACATCATACATATTCATTACAGGGTTACTCATGGCTAATAAACAAAACTCATCATACTTAAAAGAAGTACCAATAATATTATTATCTGAATCAATAACTAAGTTATTATCATAAACCTTGACGATGCGCTTATTGTTACAGAATGTACATAAATAATTATCGTCTGTCAACATCGAAACTGATAGTAAGTCCCTCCTAACACTAGGAACAAACAATACATCATCAAGTGCAAGATTAAAGCCGTTCTTCAATTTTAATGTTAGGAATCCAACGGTTTTAACTTCATTTTCTATCCCATCCGTGACTTTAAGATTTCAGTCCTTCTTTCTTATAGTCCGCACGGTATGGAACCCCTGTAAAGAATTAACAACGTGCACATTGGCACCGGAGTCAACCCACCAGTCATTAGGGAAAAATCAACATAAAGGGATTCATCAACATTAGAAATAATTTCATTACCTTTCTTTTCAAGCCATGCTTTGAAGCCATTTCTAGTTCTTCTGGATGTGACCTATCTTATTGCAAAACTTGCATATCATAGATCTAGAAGAAGCAGAAGGATCCTGATTGTTGCCTGCTTTACTTGATCCGGCATTTGGAGAAGAAATATTCAACTTTCTTTTTACTTTAGAGCTGCTGGAATCATCCTGATTCTTTCTCTTGCCAGAAATGACAAGATGAGTAGATTTCTTAGTTCTGACAGTCTTTTGTTTTTCCTCCTCCTCAACACAGTGACTAATGACTTTACTTAATGTTCACTGATCTTTACCGGTAATGTAATTTATCTTGAATGACTCATAATCAACTGGCAGCGATGCCATAATTAAATGAACCAAAAAGCCATCTGAGATAGCTATGTCTATTGTCTTAAGCTCAGTTGTCATATTTGCCATACTCATGATTAGGGATGAAAACGAAGCGGAAACTTTTCATCCGTTCCGAGAAAAAACGGATACGGAGAGTCTTATACGAAAGCAGAAACGGAAATTTTTGGAATGGAAACGGATACGAAATTTTTTTTGTGGAAACGGAACGATGATTTCTGCCGGAAACAGATATGCCGACAGATATTCTGCCTAAGGAAAATATATTTTTTCCACATTCATAGGCCTACTCTCCACCAGCCCATCTGCCCACACCGGCCCATCTGCGCAGGAAACAGCAGCAGGCCAGCAGCCCAGGCCGAATGCCCATCCACGCCAATTCCCCATCCATGTGACCATGCCCAGGAAACAGAATTTTTTTTTGCATCACGCCGATTGCTCATCGCCTCCCTCTGTTCATCCTGTATTCCCGTCGCCCCTAGGAAACAGAAAATTCTGTGATTAAAACATCATCAAGAATCATCGATGATGGCCAATAATAGCTATTAGATCTGAGGGACAACTAGACAATATAGAAAATTATCTAAATTTATATATTTCGATCCTTCATTGTATTTTGTCTATCTAATTTGATTTTCCGCTAAATTTATTACTGTTTTGTCAACAATTGATTAGGTATTTTCATGGTATTTTAATTTATCTCACATTCTCACTTTCATTGTCATGGTAGTTGGATCGACTGAATAATGACGTAGATGATGAGTGTGACATAGAAAAGGACTTAGAGGAAGATACGTAGATAAATGATTGATGATGAAAGTTAAAACTTTGAACTATTTCTATTTTGAAATGAAAGTTGAAACTTCAAACTATTTCTATTTAGAAACTATATGTTATAATTTATGAGTTGGTACTTGATACTTTGTATTCTGACACATATTCGATCTGTATCCGTGTCTATTCCTTATTTGATCCGTATTCGTTTTTGGTACTATTCGTTTCTGTAATATCTACTTGTTTCCGTTTCCATTAAAAAATTTGAAAATGGATATGGTAACACCCATTTCTATCTATTTCTGCTCCGTTTTCATCCCTACTCATGATATGATCACTTATGCCTCCCTTTCCATCATACTTGACAGTCAACATTCTTGAGATCAATGTACTATACTAGCATAAGTTTTTGGAGAACCCTTAAAGTTCTCAACATTTGCTAAGTACCCCTTAGCAGTCTCAGAGTCGAGAATTTCATCTTTAATCCTAATCACGATACTGTTCTTTATAATCATTAGAGATAGTCTGTTCGACTTCTCCCACTTAGCTGCCAGATCATCATACTCCCTTTTTCTTATGGAGTAATCAGAAATATTAGTGGCAGGAGGCTTAGGACAGTCAACACGTAAAGCTATGTCAAGGTCATTAACCTTGAGCATGATAAGGATTTTGTCCTTCCACTCCTAAAAATTTGAGCCATTAAAAGCCTCAATGCCACTCAATTGAAAGGCGATGTTCGTCAGGGCTGAAATTTGTGACAAAAACGTTAGTGACGTAATTAATATGTAATTTATCCTATGTTGGTCTGATTAATTACACAACAACAAAAATCTAATCCGCATCACCGTTGGGCAAAAAATGAAAAAGGTATTAAACATGATATACAATTTAAAACTATTAACAACGTTGGTCGACAATAATTTGAAATCACGAAATTAATTTCTCTGTTTAAATTTCCCGTTGGTTCCATTTAAACAGATACAACATAATACATAAATTAAAATTGCCATAATTTCATCCATAAAGATAATGCAATGCATGAATAATAATACTTCAAAGCAGCATGAAAACAGTAATTCAAGAAAAATTCTGCAATTAAGGAAAGGGTAATCGAGCTAGACTGTGCGTGGCCCAGTGCGCACAGTCCGGCCTGTGACTGTGCTACCGGCAACCCAGGCGGCAGCCTGGCACGTGCGGAGGGAGCAGCAGCCACGGCGGCCCAGCTGCGCATAGGAGACGGCCCATTAGCGTGGCGCTGCACAGCCTGCGTAGGTGGCCCGTTAGCATGGCGGCAGCCTAGGCAACTGATCCAGGCTGACGCCCTCAGCCAGTTACGGGTGGTGAAAGACTCAGTTCTGTCGGATTGAATTCGTCGATCATCAAAACACCTCGGATTCATATAAAATCCCAAAACATGAAACCCTAACCCTACTTCTCATTTCCCTCACCCGCCTGACCCTTTCTCTCACCCACTCGAGCGGCGTGTTGAACCAGAGGAGGGGATCGGTACCGGCGCAGCGTAATCGGCGACGGTGGGTCGTTAGCCGTGATGGCGGTGTGCAGGGCCCCCTCGGCTGTGAGGACATGCAGCGGATTGCCATGTGCCTCACCATTGAGGCGCTTCTCATCGCCCGAAGGCAGAACAAGGACCAGCGGCGGAATGCGCAAGGTCCGACATGGCGGAATGGCGGTGGCGACACCGCCGGTGACACGACGCGCATGCTGACATGAGGACTCCGTGCAACACCAACGGATCCGCGACCCGCATCGAAGAAAAAAACCGACGAGGTAAACCTCATCCTCGCCGTGGAATCCTTCGTTTCAATCGTTAAAATTACTCAATTGATGTACTGGATTCATGTCATTAATTTTGGGGAAATTCGGGTTCTAGGGTATGGCCGAATTGGGATTTTATCATCTTAGGGTTCGGCCATAGGGAAATTAGGGGATTCTTATCTTTACTGATTCAAAACCTTAATTCATCACTGATTTGCAATAATTTGCATCTAATCTAATCATAATTGCCCAAAACAGAGCCGAAAACGACTAATCCAAGATCAATCTGGGCTAATCAAGGGGTTAATTAGTGCCAATCATGAAACATTAGTGCTTAAAATGTACATAATAAACATGAACTTGAATCTAAATCGATACCATAAGTCTTAAACATGATCTAACAAGCAACTAAATCACTGCAAGATGGCATAAAACCTCAATACCGACTAAATTGGGTTTAGCATTAGGCTGACAGGCTCTGATACCAAATGTTAACTCATCTAATGAACTTAAAACTTAATCAGCCTAATAGATGAACACCCATTATGCATAATAGAAAGACTAACCCGGTAAGGAGGAAGGAGATGTCATTAGTGATTGTCGATGCAGTGGATTTGTCGTAGATCACTTGGTCGCCGGAACTGCACTGCGAACCCTCTTCCCAAGCTCTTAGGATCGGTATGCTTAGAGTATTCTAGGTTTTGGTGTGCACGTGTGAGATCGTCACCTCACGCGTGCGCCCGAAGCCCCTTTATATAATACGGAAGGGGTGCGAGGGGCAGTTCCAGAAATAAAGGAGATAGCTCCCAATCAGAGTATGCAGTCAATTCAGTTTGCATGGTGGTGCGCATGGGCGAATTGTGCGCTGGAGTTCTGGCGCACAATCAAAAGTTTGTTGTGCATGGTCTTTGGCACATGGAGTTGTGGTGGGGCCCACCTCCTGCTGACCAGCACATTAGTTAGTCATGCAGATCAATCCAACAAGTAGATGTTTTAGATCTTCTAGTCACTATTTTATCTTTTTTATGTTTATCCTTATCAAAATAAATGAGAATCTTCTAAAAATAAAAGGTTACATTTTCCAAAGCATAATAAATAAGGGTTAATAAAGTCATTTAAGTTGAATTTTATTTTTTATATACAAGTCCAAAACGACCTATATAAGAGCTTGTTTGATAACACTACAGCTCTGAGATCTACTCCCTTGGTTCGGTTTTGATCTATGCCTAATGAAAAAGAAAGAATTCAACTTTAATATGTGAGTTACTCCATCAACATATCAATGCATGTATAACTATTTGTGTTTCATACGGCTCTTCAATGCATCATTATTTCTAAACTAGTTTTTGCAGGAAAAAGAAGCAATCATGGGCTACGGCTGGGAAAACGAAGCGATATGTCCATGTTTTTGCACCGATCGATAACAGAAATTATGATTTGGTCTCGGTGCCGCACCTTTATTCACATATCATACATGGAGGGAGGAAGTATATTAGATTTTAAGTTTGTATGATAAATAAAATGATCTAAATTTTAATTTTTACTTCAAACTAAAAAGTAAATAACTTAACTAAATACTATCAACACACCCAAAGCACCAATCCAAGATTTTTAAACTAGGTTTAACCAGCTTCAAAAATCTTAAATCCGAATAGATGTGAGGAACAAAACTTTAAGTACGAGATTACAGAGTTTTGTACTAGTGAAAGTATAGGAAGCAGCAACCAGCAGGTGCTAGAGGGCTAGAGGCAGAGGGCACATGAATGTCCGGGCCCAAATTAAAGGAAGATAGGAAAGCCGGACGAGGAGGCGAGTAGCCACGAGGACTGCAAGGATACCCACCATGGGAGTTGGGACGTCGACTCCCCCGTTATCTTCTTATCTCCAGGGAGGGCGGTGCGGTGGCCGGCCTGGGATCGAGGCAAGGACAGCGACAGTGGGCGATCCGAATCTTCACGCAGGCGAGGGGGCCGGCAAAGTGCAGCATCGCTGGGCCGCGGCGGAGGCTTCTCCTTGACGCATCCTGCATGCAGGGTGGGCCGGCGCGCGCGCCCGCGCATGATGAAAGCTAAAACTAAAGCGGTTTGGTTCATGTGACGTACGGCGACCGAGACCCCCCACCCCGCATGACAAGGACGTGTGCCGCGACCGAGAGATTCCACGGTCAAATCGCAGCTCCACCACCAGCGGCGACACACGATCGACGCCGGCCGGCAAATCCCGTCGTACGTGCGCCACTAGATACCGCGCGCAAAACCAGCTACATAGTCCGATGCCTTATCACGAGTTTAAAAAAATCATTATTTAGTTTTTTTATATCGTATATATATTTCGTAAGTATAACCTATGCAACTCACCACCTCTATCCTTAAAATCAGTTCATAAATATTTAAATAGAATATAAATAATAAAGTAGGGCACTTATCTACTTTTGCTAGCTCCGCTTGTACGCATGTATAAGGAGATCGAATAAAGGCAAGCTAATCTAACGTAACTCTCCGTACCATGCATGGAGTATTAGCTAGGCCCCGGAGGAAAATTTCACGGCCGTTGAAAGCTATCTATCTATCTGCCCGAAACGCGCAGGAATTTCACCAGCAAAACAAAGCTTGTTAACTTGACAGGCGCGCGCACACGTACACACCGTACGTCCATACGGAATTGATCAGATCGTCAAAAGGGCGTGCATGCATGCATGCATGCATGGAGAGAAGGCTGCACGTACGGGGATTAATACAAGCTTGTTGTCAGTCTGTCGCCACTGAATTCTATGCGCGATAAGCTAGCGGCCGGGGAAGACGACGACGACGACAACGACAAGAGCGCGCGCATGCAGATGCAGATAGTACGACACGCTATGTCCCGATGTCCGCCATGTGACCGTGCTTCGCTGTGTAAAAGTGTTCGTGTTGTGCTGTGTGTTGGGACACGGCATGCAGGGGTGCAGGACGGCCGGGAACGCGAATCCATGG
>KE373301.1:462916-505901 GCA_000418225.1 Zizania latifolia | reverse complement strand
TTTAAAATAATTAATTAAAAAAAAAATAGGCTAACCAGCTGTAGATTGTCTTGATTACGGAAAGTAATCTGCATGCATGCGCCCCGCACGAAAAGTTTATTGATTATTTTCTTTTTTCTAGTGCATACAACAATTAATTTGCTAGCATGCGAATTTTTTCTATGTGCATCACGAAAAGTCTATTAGAAAGGAATTAATTATTGCATATATGTGGGACCACACGTATTAAAGAAAGGTTATATGACCTATTACTCACCGATTTCAAATCTGAACCGTTAGATCATACAGATTCGACGGTCCACAAATTTTTGGAAGCCCCGTAAAATTCTCCATATATATATATATATATAGAGAGAGAGAGAAGAGGTTACTGCACGCAGATGGATGTTTATACATGTATGATTGTTCATCATCGTATAAAGTTCTCTTACCGTATGTTCAGAAAAGTTCAGATGGGCGCTGATGCTTGACTACTCAAGTAATATTTCATCATTCGACTTTGTGGCGAATAGCTAGCTTTAGCAGGTTAATATTCTGCTCTCCGCTTTTGCTAGGATTTGTGTCATTGTGTGTGCGCTGCTACTGCTCATGTCTACTTTGGAGGCATCGTACGTGGCGCAGTGAAGCCTCAACTCGATCTCACAGAATAATGAGTTCACTATATATATTGTTTTCCTCTTGGACCGAGAGAATTTAACATCCCCATTGTTAAACCAGACACTTGTGGTATTTTATAAACAAACTCTAGTAGCATTGCATCTTTTAGTGGCAGATAATTAACTTAATTAGCCGCTGAGTATCAACATGCTAATTAACTTAGAATTTCTCAATCTCTCTCTCTCTCAAAAAAAAGAAAGAATGCAGGTAACAGGTTTACAACTCTTGTCCATGCGACCATGCATGTCATGGTATATGGAATTCCAGAACATGAACACACAGGTAGAAAGAGCACACACACTGATAGTCTATCATCTGATCAAGTGCTCAAAACTGGGGAATTTTTTGTCAATCAAGCCTACGTCAGAACCGGATTTCCAACTGCCGGTGAAAAGCGCAACCCAGAATGCCACAGAGGAACTAAAGTGATAAACGCTCACGCTGCTTTTGTTTCTCTTTTCTCCTTTTACTACCAGCACACACACTCACACAGTTCTCACTGCTAGTCACTAGCTAGCTAGCTTCCCTGCAGACAAGTGCAGTAGCTAGTGGTGCTAATGGAGATGAGATCAGTGAGCAGCCAGCTCGTAGTGAACTAGTACTGTTTGAAAGAACACCTGAGGCAAATCATGTGTGTTGGCTGAAATAATTAGCAGATTAAAGAAGGTGATGCAGTGATGATTAAGGCAGAGATATGTAGCAGGGTTAGCAGGGGGTGTGGGGTTCTTTGGGCGGGTAGGGCCAGGGAGTGCCCGCTTTGGCCCTGCATTATTATTGCTTATGACTCATTGGGGCTGCTGATTAAAGCGAAAGACGCAGAGGAATTGAAAGGCTCTCCGGCCCAGGCAGATCACATTGTGTGACTTTCCTTTTCTTCCCCCGACATCGCAGGATGTGAGCGAGATTCCGTGGCACGCAACACATGTAAGGGTAAGGCAGGCAGCCACCTTTAGGCTTCGCGTCGGTCGACCTAAGCTCTTCAACAACCTAGCTACGTCACTGAAAAAAATCATATGGGTATACTTCAAAGTTATCGCTAGGTATACTTCAAAGTTCTCGCGATAAGAACCCTCACGAATTTCTCGCGATAAGAACCCTCATGAATTGATATCATATGAAGGTTTCAACTGACAAGGAATGACATGGTCAATGTAGGAGGTAATTATTGATAGAGATGATAGGGAAGGAAGAGCTAAGTAAAAGAACTCTGTTGGATTATTGAAACCTTCACGTAAATTAATTTCTAGGGGGTCCTCACCATGAGGGTCAGAACTTTGAAGCCTATCCACACAATAGTTGCATCACAACAGCCAAGGCAGGCAGCCAGCATGTTTGGATGCAATTAATCACTAAGAATCTAAGACGATATCAAGGATGGAAAGCATTAGCTTGCAGCATGTTATGATAAGCATAATCAAAGAGCATACCACTACAGAGCGATCACCTGATAAAAGACAGAACCAACAGCACATTACTGAATCGGAGATATACATGGCAAGTCCAAGCGCAAGCATCAGGTGAATTATCAATAAACCATAGCATGCATAAATTGCAATGTTCACGACGCATTCATAAGGCTGTATTTAACAGAAAGTACGGCTAAATTATAACCCAAGTGGTATGATTGCCACTGGGATTTGAAAACAACAGTCGTATGACCGTTTTTTTCACCACATTAGATGAAGGTGGTCAATTGACCCTTTTTTTCACCACATTAGGGCCAGCACAACTTACACCAGCTGCCGGAGCATCGTCATCCATTCCACCAGCCATGTCGGTACCAACACCCTGGTACATCTTGGCAATGATGCCTCAACGAGTTGGTTGTTGTCCAGCCACTGGATGGCCCGCTCAACAGCGTCCTCAATCTTTTTCTTGTCGTCAGCTGGCAGCTTGTAAGCAATCTTCTCGTCTTGGATAGTGTTCCTCATGTTGTAAGCATAGTTCTCCAGGGAAATCTTTTAGCGTAAACCTTCCTTTTGTGCTGCTCAAACTCAGACTTGTACTTCTCAGCACCCTGAAACATCTTCTCAATCTCCGCATTGCTCAGCCTTCCCTTGTCATTTGTGATGGTGATCTTGTTCTTCTGGCTGGTGGTCTTGGGCAGACACATTCAGAATACCATTGGCATCAATGTCAAAGCAGACAGGGATCTGAGGGACTCCCCTAGGGGCAGGGGGGATCCAGAAAGCTCAAATTTGCCAAGGAGACTGTTGTCCCTGGTTTGTGTCCTCTCACCCACGTAGACCTGGATCAACACACCAGGGTTGGTTATCAGAGTAGGTGGAGAAGACCTGCTCCTTCTTGGTAGGAATGATGGTGTTCCTTGGGATGAGCAGTCATGCATGACTCCTCCAGCAGTCTCAAGACCAAGAGACAGTGGAGTCACATCAAAAAGGAGAAGGTCCTGCACCTTCTCATTCCCCTCTCCGCTAAGGATAGCAGCCTGGACAGCAGCACCATAGGCAACAGCTTCGTCAGGGTTAATGCTCTTGCAGAGTTCCTTCCCATTGAAGAAGTCCTGCAGAAGCTGCTGAACCCTGAGGATTCTAGTTGAACCACGAACAATGACAACATCATGGACTGTGCTCTTGTCCATCTTTGCATCCCTCAGGCACTTCTCTACAGGCTCCATGCACTTCCTGAAGTGGTCCATGTTAAGCTCCTCAATCCTTGCTCTGGTGATGGTGGAATAGAAATCAATGCCCTCAAAGAGGGAATTGATTTCAATAGTAGTTTGGGCAGTGGAAGAGAGCGACCTCTTTGTCCACTCACATGATGTTCTAAGCCTCCTCAAAGCCCTGGGTTTTCCACTAATATCCTTTTTATGCTTTCTGTTGAACTCTTGCACAAAATGGTTCACCATGCGGTTGTCAAAGTCCTCCCCACCAAGGTGAGTGTCACCAGCTGTTGCTTTCACCTCAAAAATGCCCTGCTCAATGCTAAGGAGGGAAACATCAAAAGTGACACCACCAAGGTCAAAAATAACAATTGCAGCAGCTGTTGGCTCATTGATGATACACATAACATTAAGACCAGCAATAACACCAGCATCCTTCACCATTGATCCTAGGTAATCTTCAGCGATCTCACGCCTCTTGATAAGAACCATGGATGAAATTTCTTCAGCGGAGAATTATTTCTCCTCACCCTTGTCCTGCACTAAAATCATAGGCTTGTCCCCTGGGCCAGCAATAACCTTATATGGCCATATCTTGATATCACTCTGGACAGAGGCATCAGAAAATCATCTGCCAATAAGACAATTGGCATCTGCAAAGTTTGAAAGATATATTCAGAAATCTCAATTGGATACATAGGAATTAATCAGAGAAATGTCAGACAATGCTATTAATATGAATAGAAGATAACGAAGTCCAGACAGTGAAAATAGTTGCAAAATACTATCCATTCCTAGCTTTGAGTTACACGAGTGAAGATAATGAAACATTATATCATGTAGTGGACAAAAGAGAGTAAGAGACTCTAGCTATACTTATTGTTCATCACAAAAGTTCTATGTTCATATGCTAAGGAGGAGCCACCTGCCACCTAACACCCATGATATTATCATCTCGTTTGTCCAAAACAGGGAGTAAGCACTAGGAAAGTAAAAAAAACAGTACAGTAGCTGAATGAAGCTGCAGTGGTCATAACCAATTACAGCTTAGAAAGAAGAAATTGCCACGTAAAAATGTTGGTATGAGTATGAGTGCAATTTAATTTGTTACATTTAATGAATCCTGGACATATGTAAGCAATCTAGTTATTAAATGCATGTGGGTCGAAACAGGTTGTGCAGAAGTGTACAGTTACTTTTGGGTAATCTACATGTTGAATGCCAATTCTTCACATGCGTACCAACTAAAATGTAGATAGCACACACATAAATAAGAAAACAAATTATAAACAAGAGAGATGAGAAACAGAGTAGCAAAAAAATCCAACAGCAATTGACTGTTGGTAGTGAGTATAGCAAATAAAGTATTGAGAGAACTTTTGAATATGCAGAGATCTAATTCCGAATGGATTACTTAATGCTACTCCCTCCGTTACATATTGTAAGTCGTTTGACTTTTTTTTTAAATCAAACTTCAACTTCAACCAATTTTATAAAAATTACAACATTAAATTAGTTTTATTAAATCGGTCATTAAATATGTTTTAATAGTATATTTATTTGATATTGTAAATATTAATATATTTTTATTTAAACTTGCTCGAAATTGAAAAAGTTTGACTTTGAAAAAAGTTAAATGACTTACTATATGAAACGAAGGTAGTGCCATAGACCATTGGTGTGTCAGCATGTAGCTTTTCAGTAGTCACAAAAGGACACATTGACTTCAACTCGTAATATTAGGAATAACAGCTAACTTTAGTTCCAAAACATGTTTTTTACAACCTAGGCATGATTCAGAAAGCACTTCGACACAAAGACTGTGCTTATTTTATCAAATCTAATTCATACTGGGCCGAAAGAGAAACTTAACAATGCAATGTTAAATTAAGTGCAAGTTGCCACAGGCCCACTGATATATTTTTCCCCTCCCATGACACCTCAACATATGCAAATAGTTCAGTCCACAAGTGAAGCTAGTTAGCAACCACTAGTGCGTGAAAAATATTGTTCTAGAATATTCCATGGGTAGAAAAACAAATTTTGTCAGCAACTAAAAAGAAAGAAAGAAAATGATTGTGCATGGTTGCAAACTAACAATTTTTCTAGAACAGTTTTCATTGTAACAAGTGCAGTTTTTCTATCGGCAAGTTCCTCCATGATCAACAAATCTACAACATTGGGGCAAAAAAATCAATCAATTATGCTCCCGCTGTATAGATCTAGCATGGACTGAATGTATTTAAACACCATTCTGGAATTATATCATAACAATGTGAAACCAAAACCCCATTGGTTTTCTGTAGAAAATATTAATATATTATAGCGGAAGGCATAAACCATACCAGAAAAGGAAAATCAACAATCAAATTAAAATCACCGAGGAATGTGTTGATGGGGTTCATGGCGACCTGGTTCTGGCGGCATCTCCGATGAGGCGTTCCGAGTCGGTGGACGCGACGTACGAGGGCGTGGTGCGGTTGCCCTGGTGGCCTGGTCGTTGGCGATGATCTCGACGCGGTCGTGCTGCCGCACGCAGACGCACGACGCGGTCGCCGGTCCTCCCCCTTGATCAACGCCATGGCTCTTCCACTGGCGGCGGCGCGGGGAGAGGTGGTCGACGAGAGAGCAAGGCTAGGGTTTTCGTGGCTGCGCGGGGGAGTGGAGGAGGCTACTGCTGGCCTGCTGCTGTGCTGCCTGCGTCCTCCGTGGGAGGCGGCGGCGGTGCGGTGGCGCTTCCGATTTCGCGGGGACGTGGCCCAACCAGGGCCCAGTTGTCAACCCAGTTTAACCTTTAAATTACTTCAAGTTGGGCCGCCATAAGTTTGAGTCAAACTAGACATAAGCCTGTGTTGCCCGCTCCGTATTTAAGTTAATCATAAAAGCTAATAAAATAAAATATGGTGTTCTCAAAAAATATTTGTAAAGAGTGATTTTGTGACAGTTGTAACAATGGTACTGTAATTTTATTAGAACTTATCAAATGAACAATATATTTAGCATATCCAGTTTTATAGACCATTCTAACTTACCATTCAACAATTTTAATAATAAACCATTGCAGCAATGGATGATACTCAATATGGGGGAGAGATAACATAGCTGATAGAACATCCACGAAACATCAAAAAACAAGAGTGATATGCCAAATCTAGCAGTTTCTAGGTTGGCTACTTTCAGATGCACATACAATAGATAGAGATCTATTTAACGATGTAGTATGTCATAGTATGCTGCAGGGTTTAATACAGGGAAATACATCATCATATTCAGTTATATAACACTAAATATATAAGTGACTACAACTGAGTTGTTCATTATAGAGGAGCGAGCAACAGCCACACATCTCCACACAATACGAGGGCCTTCAGCCAGGGATAATGAGAAAGCAAAGCCATAGTGCATCCCAGTAGACAATAAGAACGAACACTAAATTAAGCAAAATATAATCAGCCAAACAGATCTAGCCTAATGTGTCATACCATTTTTCCTTGCACGGGCAAAGGCTGTGTCCTCAACTCCTTGCCGAAGAGCTAGGACATTCTCCTTCGTGACCATCACTAGGTACCCTAAGACGATCGTCGTCGAGTCCAAACTCATAGGGCACCCCACGCAACAGCGAGGATGTGCACAACTGCACCCTTGGCCACCTCCTAGGCATACCCTTAGAGTTGTGCCTCCGCATCATCAAGCCGCTCGAGGTACTCAGCATCTAAGGAGCTTGGCCTGACAGGCTCCTCCACCTTCAGGTGAAATAGTCTGTCGACCACAGTATGGGTCCGATCAACCCTCGCCTGTGTCATCAAAATCGGTCTTTGAGCTCTTTGAATTGAGCCTTGACTCAGTTTTGTTGCTTTATACCAGAAGAAAATCAAAGTCAGAACTATAAAAAGTAAAGACAAATCTAAGACAAGATTGAAGACGAAGCCTACCCACGAGGTCGACAGTCGCTTTGCACTCGGCCCGCTTCACCACCTCAAAGGTCTCCCGCTTGACTTTCTTGATGGCCCTCTCGGACTCCTTGACCACCCAAGCCGACTACTTCGCTGCCTCGGCCCACCAGAGCACCCCACAGGCCGAGCACTAGGCGTCCTTGGCAACCACCACCGAGGCACTTGCCTAGAACTCGGCGTTGGTGCACTGCTAGACCAGGAGCTCGTCGTGTGCCTGGAGGTTGGCGCGCTCCTAGCCTAGCTGCCAGTTGGCCGTCTAGAGGTCAGCTCGCTCCTTTTTGAGCTGCTCGACCTCCATCTTTAGAGCCACCACTTGGCCCGCTCTGGAGGACTCCCTTATATACAATCGGTGGGCATGACGAAGTTCTTCGAACTTCTACGTTGACCACACCATGGTCTGCTACGTAAAAGACAAGAATCAGAAACCAGCAACAAACAACAACGTACAGAGCATAAGGTACTTCGAGAACACTTACCACGGTGAACTTGGCCACTCGTGCCATAACAGCCTTGAAGCTGGCCTCCACCGATGACTCCTCTGCCTTTCGGTCGATGAAGCGTGCGAAGAACTCACCCACGTCATCGAGGGGATGGTCCCGATCGACTAGGGGTCGAACCTAGACCCTCGAGGTGGCCCGGATAGTCTCTAGGTCCATCGTCTCCTCCTTGGTCCTCCGGTGGAGCTCCTTCATTATCGGATACGACACTGGAGTCATGGTCCACGTCACGGCGGGGGCCCTAGACACTTGCACCCTAACCACCGCCGCGCTGACCACCACACCCATCACCATATTTGTTGTCACCATGTTTGTTGCCTCCTCAGCAGCTGATGCCTCCGTGCCCTCTGCCGACGCCTCTTCAATGATGGCCTCTACCGTGGTAGGCGGAGGGACCATAGCCTCATCAGGGGTAACCCCGACATCCCTAACATCGATTTGGTCGGTCAGCCTCTTCTTGACCGCCATCGAGGCAGGGACTGAGCCCCCGACAATTGCCGTCACAAGGGCCACGGGCACACCGGATGTCGGCGCACTTCAAGATCAAGAAGATGAAGTTAGCCTCTATAAAAGATCATCAATGCAACATAATAAGATCAAAAGCATACATGATGATTCCGCGAAATGTAGCGCGCTTTGCGCACACGCTCCCTGACCGTAGCCCCTTTGTCGTGCGTGAAGCTAGCCGCATCGTTGCCAAGCAGGCAGGGTCGTTTGCCTCGTCGTCCAACTCCTTCGGCTCTGACACGACGAAGCGGCGAGTCTCGATCATTGGGACACCGCCCTTGCTGACAGTGGTTGGCTTCTGCTTCTTGGCATTGGGGCCAACCACCTCCTTGCCCTTTCTCTTCTCCTCGGGCGCCCTGTTCGATTAGTCATCGAAGCTCTCCTCGAATACAATTGGGGGCGCTGGCCTAGCTTGATCAGCTGCTTGAGAAAGGGCAAAAGGGAGCAGAAGGCCACACCGCATCACACCGTGTGGATGGTTGGAATAAAACAAAATGAAAAACAACATACGAAGGAAAAGGCAAGGATTTAGGAATCTACCTCGGGACGTGGCTGTACTAGGCTATAGGAGTCTAGGAATGGCCGCTCGGGGAAATATTGATGACCGCTGAAGAATTGATTAAGAAGCTTCTCAATCTCCTTCCACAGCACGTTGCCCGACTCACCGCTCGGGTTCCCTTGTCCGACGAACTCATAGGCGGCGTTCACCTGGTGCTTTAGCAGGAGCACTCGCCATGATAGGAAGCACACCTCGATGACCACCCCCATTAGACCTTGGTGGTGGAGCTCCGCCACCTGTGCCATCAAATGTTCTACCTGGTCCCACTCAGAATCTAGGCATAAACCTAACCAGTGCTCGGACAGAGCCCGTCATCAGTCGATCTCCTCCAGCAAGGTGGCTCATGATTTGTGACGTAGAATCACTGAACATGCCAACCCTTGTTCGAGGAGGTCAGTGGCACCGAGATGTACTCCTCAGCCTTGCCATCCTAGAGCTATAGTCCGGCACCACCGACCACCTTCTTCCCGTTCTGCCTCAATTGAAAGAAATGGTGAAATAGGTTCTAGTGGGGATCGATCCCAGATAGGCCTCAC
Organism: Zizania latifolia; assembly: GCA_000418225.1. Classification (NCBI taxonomy): domain Eukaryota; kingdom Viridiplantae; phylum Streptophyta; class Magnoliopsida; order Poales; family Poaceae; genus Zizania; species Zizania latifolia. Next base: position 496,572 of record KE373301.1, on the reverse strand, counting down.
AGAGGTGGATGAAGACGGTGATATGGAGAATAGAGCTGAGAGTGAGATGGATCAAAGAGATATTGTAATAGTTGAGGAGGCCGCGGAGGAAGGGGTGCACCGAGAGGTCGATGCCTCAGAGGATAAAGGGCTCGAACACCACGAGCTCTCCGGTCTTGGGCGTCGAGAACTCCTCGTCCGCCATCGCGTGCCATGTCGACAGAATTTGGGTAGGCAAGAAGTCCTCCTTCTCCAACGTTCCCAACTTCACTGCCGATGAGGTGGACTTGGACCACTCCTCGCTCTGCACTGGCTTCTTTAGCGCTATTGGCTTTAGCGAGAAAAGGCTATGAGCTTTGCGGTAGCAAACCACGCAATTGTAGTGATGACTCGGGGGCCGAGAAGCTAGAGATTCAGTGGAAGGCTAAAGAAGATGAAGTGCTCAAAGGAGATAAAAGGTTGAAGACTGAAGTTTGAAATGAAAGCGTGAGGAAGAAGATGAAGGTGAAAGACTTTATATACTCATCGGATTTCTCGCCGTGACGTCAGCCACGTCTAGCCATGGAACCAACTTCACTTCCATCATGTCACGTGCGTGGGTTGGGCTAACAGGACGGCTCCACCTCTTTATCTGGCCTAAATAATTGCAACGGGTCCAATCAACGCTCAAGTGCTTTCTGCTACCTCGCCTGTAACCCATTAAATGCTGGGATCTGCTGTTGGGATATGGGAAGGCTACGCTAGCGCTTAATTTTAAAAATTTACCCCGTTAGCCTAGGAACTATGCGTGTAATGGGATCATGGATCGTTACCTCAAGCCACGAGACGCGCTTGGGCAGCGGAAGTAGAGTCGATGAAGCGCGTCCTTGAGCTACTCCTTCCTGCTCTGTTCATTCGTCGGTGACCCGGCGATGAATATGACGCGATCCTACGATTTGGCGAACTCCATGGAAGAAACATCTGGGCATGTACAAAGCATGGATTTGATTACAGAGGCATACGAGATCGCACTCATCTTCTCCAGCTTATTAGGTGTCGAAGGACACTGACTCTTGCTGAGAGAAATACCATGTGACATTGACAGAAAACCTTTCTTAGAATTCTGTATATTGAACTACCCTCGAGGGGCTAGAGACGTCTCTCCCATTATGTAGGAGGGGTAAATTCTATCTTGACCGCTCACATCCCACGACATGTTTCTTGATACACCCGAAAGCAACCTTTATAACTATCCTGTTACGGAATAGCGTTTGGAAGCCCCTAAGCGTTCTACTACTCATTCTGCAATCAATGACGATCTCAAGTCTAAGGATTCTGCAGGTACACCATTTGAGATGACAAGTGATGGTATTTTTAAAATAACAATCTCAGCAGTATCTCAAAGTGGGTCTATCCAACTCCATGTTCACCAACATGAGTCTACATCACTGATTTGACATCTCCATGTCTATGATCTGTGAAACATTATCATCAATCAAACAGACGTGATAATCTATAAATCATCACTGTCCCACATGACGATATGAGATTAAGGATCGTTTAGAATAACATCGTAACACAGAGAGTTTCACAAATAAGTCACGCACTTGTTGATCAATGTAAAAGATATTTATTCAAGAAACAAGATAACCAATTATCCAAATATACACTAGCATAGATAAGACACTTTCTCTCACATACACTGGACTCACTCACGCAAGTATCTAATACCCATAGAGCTCAAGTGCGCCTCATGCTTGAGCTGTGAGAAATCGTCAACGGATCAGCTATGTTCAAATCCGTGTGCACCTTGCATATCTTCATATCATCTCTATCTATAATCTCACGGATGAGGTGATAGCACCGTAGTATATGCTTGAACTTCTGGTACGACCTAGGCTCCTTGGCTTGCGCCATGGCACCACTATTATCACAATAGAGGTCCACTGAACTAGACGCACTAGGGACAACACCCAGCTTAGAAACAAACTTTCTAATCTAAACTGTCTCATTCATAACTTCAGAAGCTGTAATATACTCGGCCTCAATTGTTGAATCTGCAATCGTTTCTTGCTTGAAACTCTTTCAACTCACTGCACCTCCATTGAGACAGAATACAAATCCAGACTAAGATCGTGAATCGTCCTTGTCAGTTTGGAAGCTAGCATCGGTGTAACCTTTTACAACGAGTTCCTCCTCACCTCCAAAGACCAGCAACATATCCTCTGTTCTTCTCAAGTACTTAAGGATACTCTTTACTACTGCCCAGTGACTTTTACTCGGGTTTTACTGATATCTACTCGTAACACTTAGAGCATAAGAAACATCTGGCATGTACAAAGCATGGCATACGAGATCCGATTACAGAGGCATACGGGATCACACTCATCTTCTCTGGCTCATCAGGTGTCGAAGGATACTGACTCTTGCTGAGAGAAATACCATGTGACATTGGCAGAAAACATTTCTTGAAATTCTGCATATTAAACCGTTTCAATACCTTGTCAATGTACATGCTTTGGCTTAATCCAATTAGCCTTCTTGATCTATCTCTATAGATCTTTATACCCAAAATGTATGCTGCCTCTCCAAAATCTTTCATTGAGAAACTTTTCCTTAACGAAGCCTTGACATCATCTAGCATAGGAATATCATTTTCGATCAACAATATGTCATCTATATATAAGACCAGAAACACAAGTGAGCTCCCACTAGCCTTCTTGTAAACACAAGGCTCATCTTTATTCTTGATGAAACCAAACCCTTTGACTACCTCATCAAAACGAAGATTCCAACTCTGAGAAGCCTGCTTCAGCCCATAAATGGACCTTTGTAACTTACAAACTTTCCCAGCATTCTCTGGATCATCAAGACCTTCAGGCTATGTCATGTACACATTCTCATTTAGGTTTCTATTAAGGAAAGCCGTTTTGACATCCATTTGCCAAATCTCATAGTTATAAAATGTGACAATTGCTAGGATGATCCAGATAGACTTTAGCATAGCGATGGGCAAAAACATTTCATCATAATCAACACCTTGAATCTGCTTGAAACCTTTTGCCACCAATCGTGCTTTATAGACGTGAACATTTCCATCAACGTCTATCTTTTTCTTAAAAATTTATTTACACTCGATAATTTTTACACCATCAAGTGGATCGACCAAGTTCTAAACTTGATTCTCTCACATGGATTCTAACTCGGATCTTATGGCTCCAAGCCATTTCTCAGAGTCTGGTCCCATCATCGCTTTCGAGTAGGTCTTAGGTTCATCATTGTCCAACAATAATATGTTGCGCTGCCTAGTGGTTAAAAACATAAACCGCTTAGGCGCACGACTCAACCTCTCCGACCGACGTGGGGCTAGTGTCTCAACAACAGGCTCTGCAACATCTTGTATGTCGAGTTACGGTTCAGTAGGAGCTAAAATACTTTCTAGTGGTTCTCGAACCTCTTCGAGTTGCACCGTGCTCCCACTAATCTCTTTCGAGATAAACTCTTTCTCAAGAAATACACCATTTCAGGCGACAAACACTTTGTCTTCTTCTCGGTTATAAAAGTAATATCCTTTGGTTTCCCTAAGATACCCCAAAAAGGTATTTATCAGATTTGGGAGTGAGCTTATTAGACGTCAAACGTTTTACACAGGCCTTACAACCCCATATCTTTAGAAAAGACAGCCCAAGACGTTTCCCAGTCCATATCTCATATGGTGTCCTCTCTACAGATTTGGATGAAACTCTATTTAGTGTGAAAACAGCAGTTTCTAAAGCGAATCCTTAGAAAGACAATGGAAGATCAGTTTAACTCATCATCGACCGGACCATGTCCAACAAAGTTGGTTTCCTCTGCTCGGACACCCCATTCCATTGGGGCGTGTCTGGTGGAGTCAGCTGTGGAACAAATCCACACTGCTTCAGATGATCATTAAACTCATAGCTCAAATATTCACATCCACGATCTGATCGTAGAAATTTAATTATCTTGCCTGTATGATTCTGTACCTCATTCTGAAACTCCTTGAACTTTTCAAAGAATTCTGACTTATGCCTCATTAAATAGATATAACCATATCTACTAAAGTTGTCGGTAAAAGTTATGAAGTACTGAAAACCACCTCTGTCTGTAGAACTCATTGGTCCACATACATCAGTATGTACAATAGCCAATAATTCATTTGTCCTCTCACTTTGACCAGTGAAAGGCGTCTTAGTCATTTTGCCAAGCAAATAAGACTCACATGTGTTAAATGATTCAAAATCAAATGACTCCAAAAGCCCATCTCTATGGAGCTTCTTCATGCGCTTCTCATTTATATGACCCAAACGACAATGCCAGACATAGGTAGGATTCAAATCACTGAGTCGAGGTTTCTTCGTATTAATGTTATAGACATGTGTATCCTCAAGATTCGAAAAATATAAGCCATTCGACAATGGACAAACACCATAGAGCATACCATTCGAAAATATCGAACAACATTTATTCTTTATTACGAATTCAAAACCGTCTTCCTCTAAACATGATAAAGAGATAATGTTTCTGCCCAAGGCAGGAATAAAATAACAATTATTCAGTTCCAAAACTAATCCTGAGGGTAACGACAAAGAATAGACGCCGACGACCAACGCAGCAACTTTTGCACCATTACCGACACGAACATCCAATTCACCTCTTGTGCATTTTCTAGTCCTTTTCAGCCCCTGCAACGATTTGTAATTGTGAATCATTGATCCGGTATCAAATACCCATGAATCACTTGGACGAGTAGTAAGATAAATTTTAATAACATTTATACCTGAAGTCATACTTCTCTTCTTTTTCTTTTGTTCTTCCAAGTACAACTTGTAATTTCTTCGCTAATGGCCAGGCTTATGGTAGTGATGGCAAGTGTCAGAGATGGCGAGGCCTGACTTGGACTTTCTAGTCGAGTTAGACTTAGAACTCGAGATCGCATCTAGAGCTTTAGCCTTTCCCTTATGCTTTCTCTTCTTATTTTCCTTCTGAACCATCATCACATGACTAGGATTTTTCTTAAGGCTTTCCTCAGCTGTCTTGAGCATCCCGTGCAATTCAGCCAAGGTTTTCTTCATACCATTCATATGAAAATTCATAATAAATTGCTCGAAGCTCGCATGGAGCGACTAAAGAATCACATCTGTGGCCAAATCTGTATCAAGTTTAGATCCGAGTTTTTCTAGGTTCTCAACGTAACTAATCATCTTGATCACATGAGGACTTACTGGACTGCCTTCCGCTAACCTACACGCAAACAAGGACTTTGAGATATTATACCTCTCAGTCCGTGCTTGGTTCTCAAACATGCCTTTAAGTCCCGCGATCATATCGTAGACATCTCTGTCTTCATATTGCTTCTAAAGCTCAGAGGACATGCAAGCAAGCATGAGATAGCTGACATCAACTGAATCATTGGCGTGTTTCTCATAAGCCCGCCTTTTAGCAAGTGGTGTATCATCATGTGGTTCATCAGGGTGGGGTTCCTCTAGAACATAATCTTTTTTCTCCTACTTGAGAACAATTCTCAAGTTTCTGTACCAGTCAATAAAATTTGTTCCAGACAATTTCTCCCTTTCAAGGATAGATCGCAGATTAAAAATAGAAGTGTTCTTTGTAGTAGGTGTCATGATCTATAACAAAAATACAAGATTCAGCACTATACTATGTTGATCTTCTATCAAATAAAAGATGTACCATAATATGTAAAATGATCGTTTTCCCTCTAATGACACATTGTGGGATAAGATCCATATTCAACTAACTTCTAGTGAGCCTTGGCATCACTGCTAGAAGATTAGTGACATAGGTAAGCAACACTTGCTAATCATATCATATGTGACTCTCGTTCGTTAGGGTAGCATCCAACATTGTGGGATAAGATCCATATTCAACTAACTTCTAGTGAGCCTTGTCATCACTGCTAGAAGATTAGTGACATAGGTAAGCAACACTTGCTAATCACATCATATGTGACTCTCGTTCGTTAGGGTAGCATCCAATGCCCGACTCCCAACTCTATGCCCCAAAGCCTAAAATCGTTTTGATAGCTTTGTTAAGCAAACCAATATTATACATGTGATTATCCGACATCCACCCTAATTGGTCAAGATAAAATATGGCACCCTGCCTTAGTAGACCCACCATCAATGATCGAGAATCTTGGTAGGTGCAGCTATTGGAAAGAGCATCAATACTTAATTTTCTGAGGGAAACTATTCTAACACGGTAACAATGCCTACCGCACACGGAACATGAAAGAATAGTATGACAGAAACATAAGTAAACATCACAGGAAATCATATTAACTGTGACATAGTATAGCCCTCTCGCATGATAATCTCTATCTCCATGGTTTCTGTCTGTCGGGTCATCACGTTTCAGGCCTCCATGAACTTGTATCTGTTTATTACACCTAATAGCACTATACTAATTACATGAGGAGAAGCATCACATGTCGACGCGTAGGTCGTACAATATTTGAACAGCCTTGGGCTTAATTAACCATGACACGCAGGCCATGAAAATTACATGCTTGTATCTTATATATTTGTAAGGCCATACCAGTCATAACATTCCCTGCAAAAATGAGTTAGGCGGAATCTAGACGTGATTGAACCAAGCCCGGAACTTCGGCTCATAGGCCTAGAACTTCCGGTCGAAGGGCCCGGAACTTCTGACTCAGGGCCAGAACTTCCGAAATCAACCTTCTGACTCGAATTTATTTTGGCCCAGAACTTCCGGGTGACACCTGGAACTTCTAAAAATAACCTTCTGACTCGGAATTTATTTCTATCTGGAACTTTCGATCCAACCGAAACTTTCAAAAATAACATTCTGTGTCGAAAATTATTTTGGCCTGGAACTTCTGAGTCACACCCAGAACTTCTAAAAATCCGACGATAAAAACAATAGATCCAATCTATTTCCATCACATATCACCTATATGTGATCGAGCCAGATTGAACACTACACACGTAGGCTCTGATACCACTGTTGGGATATGGGGAGGCTACGCTAGCGCTTAATTTCAAAAATTTATCCCGTTAGCCTAGGAACTATGCGTGTAATGGGATCATGGATCGTTACCTCAAGCCACGAGACGCGCTCGAGCAGCGAAAGTAGAGTCGATGAAGCGCGTCCTCGAGCTACTCCTTCCGGCTCCGTTCGTTCGTCGGTGACCCGGCGATGAAGAAGCGATTCTACGATCTGGCAAACTCCATGGAAGGAAGACGAGCACCACTATTGGAGTAGTGCCTCTACGGTATCCGCACGTCCGAGGACAGAATCACCTCGCACCGTTGTGCTAGCACCACTCACGAGATCTAGGAGATCGATCACAACGATTGCGATCCGGGAGAGAGGAGAGGTGGCGGCTAGGGTTAGACACCAGAAGCAACAGCAACAGCCTTTCGTGCTCACCCCTCCTCTCTTTATATAGTGCCCCATCATGGGCCTTTAATCTGTATTAAAGCCTAACATATCTAATCTGTTCGCCTGGCCTAGAACTTTCGGTTATAGCCGAAACTTCTAGAAGTAACATTCTGTATCGAATTTGTTTCTGTCCGGAACTTCCGGATCAACTGAAACTTCTAGATCCAGAACTTTTGGTCCAATCGGAACTTCTAAAAACAATATTCTGTATCGAATTTATCTTGACCCGGAACTTTCGGGTCTCACCCGGAACTTCCAGTTCGTCCAGGTAGGTCCGAAACTTCCGGTCTAACCGAAACTTCCGGATCCTCCAGAAACCAAAACTGAGGCTGGCCTAGAACTTCCGGTTTGACCGAAACTTCCGGATGCTCTAGAACCTGGAACTTCCGGTTCTCCCAGAATTCTCTTGGGTACATTTCCATCATTTGCGTCTAAAAAGGGTATCTGTGTCTCAACTCTGGTGACAAAGCATTAATCGCGTCGTTTGGGCTCTAGACAGGGTGAAGCCATTCTCGGGGGCTCGGCCACACATCGCCTCACCGCGTCATCACCTGAGTGACGAGTGCCTGCACACCCGAGCTAGGCGTTAGCTCGAGGTTCTAGATTGCAGGCTTCGCCTGACCTTTGGTTTTGCTCAACTGCTGATTTTGCATGATTGCTAGTTTCACCCGACCAAATGAAGACTTCTGATGATACAGTTCACATATTGACCCTAGAGCCAAATATTCTATTTGCCTCAAGGCTCAGGAGCTACACCGTGTGGTGCGCAAAAGAAGATGAATTTTCAACAAGCTTTTCAGTTCGACAAGCAAAGTACAAAAGGCCTGAAGACAAGGAGCTCCACCTAGCTTGATCCAAAGTCGAAGACTTAAGCTAAGCTATGAAGAGCTCGTGGGCTGCTGTCGGGATATGACCCCTAGGTAACTAGATGGGCTTTATCAGTCTGGACTAAGAGTAAGTCTAGCCAGCTTTAGAGGCCAATATGACCTATGAATAGGAGTTTGAATCCAATAAGAAAGCTTTATGCTATATCTGGAAACCAAACATTGTGACTTGGTATAAGAGATAAATATGTATAAATATCCTTATAAATAGAAATATACTAAAGTCTGATATATAATTCCTGATATCTAAGAAATCGACTCAGCTTATAGCCCTAGTTCTATACGGCTCGCCACTTGACTATATAAAGGGGGCGAAGCATCCTCCAAAGACATGCTTTCATATGCTCTCAAGTTATTTAGCACACATCTAATCTACAGTCCATAAGCACATAGAACATAGGGCTATTATCCTCCGGGAGGTCTGAACTTATCTAAATCACTTAGCTCATATTTTCTCGAGTCGATTTTAGAGCTTAGGTAGTATTTGGTTGCTTGAACCAAAATCATATAGGATGGTTTGGTACAGCTTCAAAGAATGAGCTTATTTGGTTGGCTGTACTACACGAAACCATCCAGGATAGGGGTTCAGATTATCTGAATATTCCTTTCAGATGCTGAACTATTCCGTGCAGCAAAAACAAGCGAATGATGTCGTTCATATTCTGACACCCGACCATGACCCTTACCCTAGGTCTAGCGTCACTCTGACCCTCACCACTTCTACGTGACCTGCCCTACCCGATGCCAGCTCGTCCTTCATCCTAGCTTCAACGTCACCACGTCCCTCACCCCTTCCGTCTAGCCCACCCTACCCGATGTCACTCTGCCCTGTGCGGTACCGCCTCCCCCCACCTCGTCCTACGCCGCTACACCTGGTGCCGCTCCACTCCACCCCGCTCTGCGTAGCTCAGCCCTGCATACGTTGCTTCGTCGTGACCCTCTTAGAACATTTACAGCGCTCCATGCTGAAGCGTGGCCTCACCTCGCCACGCTGGACCACAGCCTCCATCTTAGCTCCTTCGGTGGCTTCAAGCGAGGAGACGTGGTTTGCAGAAGCACCAGTGGTTTTGGCCTAAAAAAGTGCTGCAGCCTCAAGCTTCTTGCGTTGGCGTCGTGCCCGTCACCCCGCTCCCGTGGTCCCATCGCCATCTACCTTCGCCCAGCTCTCGTCGCCCGCTCCCACCGCCGTTGGCCACTCCCACCGCCCCCACTCCCGTCGCTCACTCCCGTCGCCCCTTCCCACCGCCCCCGCTCCCGTCGCCTGGTCCCACCGCCCTCGCTGCTGCCGCCCGCTACAACCACCATCGGCCTCTGTCCCCGTCACCGTCACCGGCTTCTGCTTTTTTTACCGGAGTGCGTTGGCCGGCAAGTCGTCGTGTTTGCTTCTCCCTGTTTCCGTTTCTCTCCCCTCTCCCAATCCACGTCGATTCAAGTTTTTTTTCTTACGCGTTGCTTTTTTTACTCGGAGTGTGTTGGCCGGTAAGTTCGTTCGGTTTGCGACGGGTTTAGTTTTTCTCTGTGTGATTCAATTCGTTCTAGTTTCAATTTCTGTGGCCCGTTGCCCCGTGTTCATCTTCCTCGGCGTGTTTCTGTTGTAGGATCAGGTTTGAAGGTTCCTGTGGTGTCGTGCGGCAAGGGGAAGTGCTATGTGTTGAAGAGAGGATGATTTGAGAGTGGCTTGAGATGTTAATATCCTATATAACCTACTATTTTTTATGAAACTATGGTGTACATTGTAAGTGCCCTTAGATAAACTCCGGCTTGTGCATGCTTGGCATGACCGCGCAAAGAAGGCACCATCTGGTAGGAGGGACTAAAATAAAACAAAACAATTCAATTGGTCCCACGCTACAGTAGCCACGGACACGTGGAGTGGGAGCAACCGTTTACTCTCTAATCTATTCGATTATTTTCCTTGTCAATTGACAGATGAGAGACAGTCAGACAGGTGTGTTTTGTCTTGTGTTGTGGGGAAATCTTAGCGGGGGCCTCGCTCCCCTGCCTGCCCAGTCGCTCGCCTACCCCGATCCGTCTCCTATCTCCCGAATCCTGATCCACGGAGGCGCTAGAGACAAATCGAACCCTAGCCGGCGTCGGAGGAGCTTCCAGGCCGCCCCCTTCCGCGGCAGCGGCTCCACGGTCCACCTCTCGAAGGCGGCGGCGGTCTGGACAGGGAGATACTCCATTCATTTCGTTTGTGGGTACGGATACTCTAATGCAGTAATGCAGCGTGTTTGGATTGTTCCTAGAGAAATCCATTCTTTGCTCTGACTCTGAGCAATCAAATCAGATTTGACCTTGCTATTTTTTCCTTTTTCGACACACTTCAGTCCAATTTCGTACGATTTGTGAGAGATTCTATAATGATGTTGAATTAGCAGCTAGAGGCCCTAATAGTTTGAACTTAATGGTAGCATGGATGGAAAATTTTCGTCACAGATTGTGCGAAATGGATAATTGGAGAGTGTACCTACATCTCTGGGATGATTTGCGAGTTCCAGTAATTGTTATAGTTGGGAGATTCGTAGGTTTGATAGTGCTGAACCTTTCCAGAGGAGGGGCATTCACATCAGACAAGATAAATTTCTTTGTCACCATAGTTAGGAACATTCATTCGTATGTTTGTTTACTTTTCTAATACCTCAAGCTGATGTTTCTTAAAAAAACTTCATCCCGGCGGAAATTTACTTCTTGTGGTTTTATGCAGATCTGTTTTGTTGGCTCCATTTCCTGCTGGTTAGAGGCAACCGATATGTAATTGTTGATTGAGCTGATCAGCTGATGGTACATTTGAATAGCAGGGATTAGGTACTTTTTTGCTTATGCTTTGAAGGCAATGGCTAGTTCAAGCAAAAACTTCCAGTCTTCAAGCAAACCAGGCAGTGACAAGAAACACCAGGGTGCACTGGTTGCTTCTCCAGCCAAAGCCATTTCACCCAAGACAGTCAAGCAGATTGTGCCAGCAAAACAGCTGATCTTGAGTGGGGAGTCTACATGTCATGTGGCCTCGTTTTTGGTAAAGGTTCTTGCCTTGGAGGCAGTAAGAAGATTTTCAAAAGCAAGATGTCCTTTCATATGGAATTCTATTCAAGCATTGCAAGTTCTTGGGTACCCCCCATTTAGATGGATTCAACAGTGGGCACCACTCAAATTTATTGTGCGAGGCATTCAGGTTATTTTAGCTCCAGTCCTTAGGCCTTGAATCTCTTGATTTCCAAATGGGTAGTGTTTTTCTTTAATTTCTTTCTGATATTTTTTCTCTAATTCAGAAATTATCCATGCCACTGTTGTTTCTTTCTGTCACAACAACATTATGTGATCGGCCTTCCAGGCGCAATGATGATGAACTGGGTAGCAACACAGAAGCTCTTGATCTACCTTCTGAATCACATGAGACGGCATCAACTTCTGGTACAAGGTTGGTTAGGACTTACGACTCAACAAAGGAACATTAGAAACATCTCTTAGCTGAGAAATGTGTTGCTAGTGTGTTTTCACTGAACCATACCATTCTAGTTCTGACCATATCATGCTGCAACAATGAAAAGTTATGGAAAGATTCGGCTGTGCTCCATTCCTTTTGTATTCTTTATTTCTTGTTTTAGGGATGTTGCTGATGGTACAAAGGATACTGAGCCAGAAAACTGGCTCGTGTTACTCTTCAGGGAGCTTGAGAAACAAGGCATCACTTTGCCTGAGAGGTGAATTTCTACCAACTTGTTTGTTATTTAGGAGTGATATATTATATACCATCAATTCTTGACTTAGTGAGGGCACAACAGCACAAGGATCTGCATGTATGAAACATACCTATTCAGGATGCAGGATAAATAAATTGCAACATCTTGAAATTACTTTGATAATGCAGTTCTGGATATCGCGATGTAGGTAATACTAAAAATGGCAATCTACGTTACAAGAGGATGGAAAAGCATGGATGTGTGACATAGATTTTGAATTTCATGAGTTGTACCTTGTGGATATAGTTCATGAGCTAGATCTCAGTAATTTGTTGAGCTTATTTGCATTGATATCAGTATTTGGACTCTGAAATAAACAAAACAATTGATTTTCTTACATGGTGTTTAAACCAGTTGTCTGTGCCATACTGCCATTCCTTTTATAGCTGTATAAACACACAAAGATTATTTACATGCAGTGCCCTGATCTGCAAATATGTCATATAGATGAGAGTTTAACTTATGGATGTTTCAGGTTGAGTGAGGATGAACTACGCAGATTTTACATTGCCGCAAATGGTGACTTTTCATGCTTGCTCTCTTCAGTTAAGAAGACAATTCGGTGGAGGGAAACTTTCCACATACTTACATCGCACGAACTCGAGAAGTGGTCCCGTTTAGTTTTTTGGCATGGATCTGACACTATGCTTCGACCTTGTTTAGTAGTTCGTCTTGGTCTTGCATGCTCTAGTCTACCTCCATGTGATAGACCTCGTTTTGGGCAAGCAGCAGGTAACTTCTCGACCTGCTTTATACGGTCATTCATTACCTGCTTTATATGGCCATTCATTACCTGCTTTATACGGCTATTCATCTCAACCTGCTTTACACTGTCATTCATTTATGTCCTAGAGCTTTTCATGTGATAGTATCCATCATCTTTGAACTGGAAAGACATTTTCTTTCTTGGAGGAAAACATATTTTTTGAATAAATATATTTTTTCTAGCAAGATACTGTCCATTAGCAGTTAGTTTCACTGACAGAAAGAATGTGATCTTTCTTTAACAACATTTTTTATCCAAGTTTTTGATAATATTCTGTCTGGCTGATTTACCTCTTCTTTCCCTCGTTGGCATGCAAAAAGAGTATCACTCACAGTAACCACTAACATTTTTCCAGTTTCTCAAATTGTCAATGGCATTGTGCATTTGACCAATGAAGATGATCCGAGAATTACTGTTTTGCTGGACTGTCATGGGATTTCTCCATTCAGATTTCCAATGCAGATGATGAGGTCATTTATTACTATAGTTCAAGAAAACTATCCAAATCGCCTTGGGGTACTATTTGTTGTGCGTCTTCCTCCAGTTGTCAGAGTTATTGCACAGACCCTTATTCAGGCAAGTTACTTTCTCCCCCTACATGTCATGGCATTAACTATTCAACTCTTCCCGCTAACCATAACTAAACAAGACCATGCCCACACAGACATTTGTTAGTGGGCGCATGGTTCATTGATGAGCACCACTGCTTTTTTGACAAGTTGGATTATCTGCCTAAGCATTTGGTTTGGTGCAAAAACTTGCCTGCTATACTTGATGTTGGATTTATGGTCACTGTTGTCTTAATTTTAGATTGAGAAATGGGTCATTCATTTTAGGAAACAAATTGAGAAGGATGGCTACAAACAAGATATAGCATTAGTAATGACTGTTTGAGATGATAAACAATTATGCCCTTCTGGCTCACTGCATCCTAGGTTACTTATGTATGATCTTTCTAATCTTTGTAGGTCCTGAAACCATCCACGAAGCAGAAGTTGCGCTTTGAGGGAGACTCATATAAGAAGACGTTAGCTGAGTTCTTGCAGGTTGTGCCAGCTTTTCTTGGTGGCAAATGCAGCTGTTCACAGTGTGAGAAACCTTGTGATATTTCAGTAATACAGGCAGGGGAGGGTAGCAAGAGCCAACCTCGCCAGATTAGCATTGATGATGGATCACCTGTCTCAGACATGGGCTTCGACGAGGCAGAGCTTCCATCCCCTTATAGCTGCCAGAATTGCATAAGAGCTGCAATTATAGGTGTTCTGATGTTGTGGGTCTTCATTGCATTTCTCGCTGGGATGAACGACCCACAGTCCATCTCCCATGCCTCCTAAAGCGCCTTGCATTTTTAGCCATGCCGATCAGGAGTTACAGAACCGCCTGCTCTCTGGAAGCAGCAGCTTGAGAGGCTGTCAGATATGTGCCAGTTAGCATATGTTGTTGCTAGAGGTGCTTTTCTTGGCAGTTTTTTGCACACATGCTAGAGCATCAGAGTGAACTGTGGTGTGGGAATTTAGTATAACCTTGAAATATTCCGTTCGAACAAGGAATATGGTTCTTTGCATCAGAGTATCTCCTTGTTTTGGATGACTACCATGCGACTTTGCTCATTTGTCAATTTGTCATGATGCCTACTAGACTTCGTTTGGCACAGCACAGCTCTAAATCTATAAATTTTTAATTTGGTTTAACATAACTCTAAAATCCTAGAGCTGTGGATAGATTAAAGGTATAGTTAAGTAATCTAGTTTTATTTTAGACTAAAAATAAAAGTTTAAATTATTATATTATATTATACAAATTATAGATCTAGCATGAATTTCAAAGTTGGAACGGTAGCAAACAGATCTAGCACATACAAGAAACATGGTTTTTACTGTACATATTTATGGCTCGATTTATCGGCAAATGAGGTTCTATGTTACGAGCTTAGAACAGCTTGCTAGAAAATTCTACAAGCTGTTGATGCCGTGGTGCGACGGTGTTTTATGCGGATCTGAAATTCTCTATAACGGAGAGGTCGGAGAGAGAGAGGCTATACATGTCTTTTTACATGGAAAAAATGGAAGAGGAATAACCAAAGGTAGAAATGGTAAAAAATTAAGAAAAAGTTCTTGATATGTCAATAAAAATTCATCTATTTTCTTATATGTCACTCGTCCTTTTACTAACACGTAGTTTCAGGACTCATATATTAATAAGAGAGTGAGTGACATATAAAGGAACGGATGAATTTTTAGTGATATATAAGAAATTAACATAAAAATCAAACATGCTAAACTTTAGAAGGGTATTTAATTAAAACAAAAGTTTAAAAATTTAGAGTGATATTTGTGGTGGCTCGTTGAGATGGACCATACTTGAAAGATGATAGCAAGTAACGATCGACTATGTCAGAGACCGACGGCTAAAATACACAGATAGTAGCACACAGCTCGCAGCCAACAGCCCATAGCCCACACAGCCCGCAGCTCACATTCCACAGCCCACAATGTCAGTCTAGCCATGAAGGCTAAAAATGTGCAAGATACCAGCCCATTTCATCAAAGACTATTTATGGCCCTAAAGTTGTAAGATATTAGCCACTGTTTTTCTTTTTGAAAGTGAGTGCATTAAAAAATTCGGCCAATTGCTAAAGCTTTTTAAAACTGCAGTTTACAAACCGAGACACCTAACCAAAATAATAAAAAATATTTTTAGCGAAAACTTCACTATCTATACTCATGTCAAAAACTAAGAACGAAAGTACAGAAAATAAAAAACACATAATTTAATTCTAAAGTTATGTTATAGAATTCAAAATCGGGTTTTGTTTTATTAGCCGAGCAGTGCCATGTTTAGAGCTTTCCGTAACTATAAGCTAACTACTCTTGGATAATTATTTTACATTTTTAAACAGTTGAATGAGAATTAATTGGGATTATAGAGCTAACTAGAACTCGAATTTAAGCCCTAACTGTGTTAGATCCGTCTCTTCTCAGAGGCGACAAATGCTATAGAACGGATTCAATACCTTCTATAGACAGGTTTAACCTAAACCTAAGCATCACAATCAACAAGGCTAATAATATCAACAGCTGGTATTCAGCTTGATCTCATATTAGTGGTAGAACTCGATCTGATAAGGTCATATACAAAGGAGAGACAGCGTTGTCTATTTAATGCCATGGCATTGTATATGTCCGACATAGAGCTGAGTTAATGAAGAAAGAGAGTGTCGCTGGCGTCTCGTTCATCGACTACATTAGTCTGTGCTCTGACACAAACCACCGGCTTCGACGAGGCGTTGTACGATGTGCCACAGCTCGTCGACGATGGCGTGGATGGTGTGTACGCGCGGAAGTTTTTTGGCGAGGCACACGAGCTTTCTGGCGAGGCACGGGAGCTGTATTTTTTTGCCGCGTGGACCATCTCCTCCATGACTCCACATCTCCCAGGTTGATCCCGTGCCTGTTCCCCTCTCCTTCTCCACTACTGCCCTTTGAATTCACAAGCTGTTCATTCTCCCTTGGATCCCCAAATCCATCATCCCCTGCCTCCTGCAAATCAACCCCTCATCCACCTCCTACCCTATCCCCAAATCGAACACTCCATCTGCCAGCTATTGTAGTTCAATCACCATGCGGAATGATACTACTACAGAAAACTCTATTAGTGATAGGTAATAACCTTTATTAGTGACGGACAAGTCTCCCGTCACTCTTATCGCGTCAGTGATATAACATCATTAGTGACGGATAATTACCTGTTACTAAAGGGTCAACCTTTAGTGACGGGCGATAATATGAACCCATCACTAAGGGGGCTTATCGGCTCACCTGCTATGGCTCTTTAGTTATGGGTCGTAATGTCACCCGTCACTAAAGACCCCTTTAGTGACGGGTGATTATTGTTACCCGTCACTAATATTATTGTCATTTAAAAAAAATAGTTTTTAGGCTACATCCTGAATCAAAGCCAGGATTTGACAGCCAACATATCCAATATTATATTCCAAAGCACATAACAGAATGAA
Organism: Zizania latifolia; assembly: GCA_000418225.1. Lineage (NCBI taxonomy): Eukaryota > Viridiplantae > Streptophyta > Magnoliopsida > Poales > Poaceae > Zizania > Zizania latifolia. Next base: position 479,757 of record KE373301.1, on the reverse strand, counting down.
CATAGACAATTCATCATAGAAGATTCATAACCAAATTAATATCACATATATTAACTTCTAACTCGTTATCTCAAAGAAATTGCATGGCTAAAACAAAGTTCCATAAGAGTATCATTCTCTAACTTCTAACTACTAGCTAACTTCTAACTTCTATAAGAGCTTAAATAGTGTCCTACGAAGATTTTCTCTGTCTACCCGTCATAAATTGCTTAAGGCTGTACATGTCTAGTTTTATAGCCTTTTTTATGGTCACCATATACTCCTTCTCCCTGAAGAAAAAGAATCAGTACAATATGCACAGTGGCTATCAGTGCAAAAAGGAAGATGGATAGAAAGACATCGTACCCCAGGTTTACACCGCATACATGACAGCCTCAATTACACCATTGTTGATGTTGAAATGGAAAGCGCATACAGTGCCAACTTCTAACGCGTTATCTCGAAGAAATTGGCTAAAACCAGTAATTAGGTAGCACCGTCCATCTGTGGATTTATGCACTGCAATTGGGACTGCCTCAGACCCTGCTGTTGTCACTTAAATCTCGGTGGTCTGCTGGTGTAGGTGAGGTGTGATGCACTTCTCACAGTATTGCCTTAAAAAGTACTATAACAATAAAATTTAAACAAAGCTAGTTATACAAGGCCAAGTGCATATATGATCTAGTTAACCATTGATTAGTGCAAATAGCTTACCACCGACTTCTTATTGATGATTAAGTTATTTATTGTGCAGACATATAATCGAGTCTCAAAGGATAAACCTGCCGAGATGTCTTGTAGAAGAGCCTTCCTTATTAGAGTTACATCTGTTAGATTGCCAAAATAATAGATGTGCTTCAATTGGTCTATTTGGTCAGTGTCGACCTCTCTGGCTATCTGTTTCCCCTTCTTCTTTGCAACATTGCTAGGACCCTCCTCTGACATTATAAAAAACTAATTTAAGTACATAAACATAATATGCATGTCTAGTAAGTAATGTCAATTTGCTATAGATATCACTATCGTTATCCTCCACTTTTATGACTATTTGGGTCTTCTCATCACTAAAGTTAGTGTAAAATTTGGCCATAACTATCAATAGGGCATGTTTCATTGTTATTACCACATAGTCCCCTTGTGTTAGACCGCCTCTTTGACTAAATTTGGGCCACCCTTTGTAGAGACATACCCTGCCTCCACAGCTCGCAACCTCAACATCAATAGTGCACCCATCTTTTGTTAATATCTTAAGGGTGTTATCATCGCGAATGTTATTGATATCGCCAAAGTTTTTTTATAAAAACTATGACAGTAAGATAATATCATATCAGTTTGTTAGTTTTAATAGCATATAAACAATATATGCAATGTATAATGTATAAACCTGGTGACGTCCGCCATTGACTAGATGATTGATTTTTATGAGGCAACTATCAGGAACATAAATTGGTATCATAGGGATCCGCCTACTAGTGGAAGCACGTTGTCCGACGGGAGTGTCATGTTGATTACTTGGGAGGCTTGCCATGTCCCTAAATCACAAAGCAACATATATATTCACAAAGCAACTTTTATTCACTAAGCAACATATTCACAAAACAAAATATTCATAAAGCAACATATTCATAAAGCAAAATATTCACAAAGCAACATACATATTCATAAAGCAACTTATTCACAAAGCAACTTATTCATAAAGCAACATATTCACAAAGCAAAATATTCACAAAACAACTTATATATTCACAAAGCAAAATATTCATAAAGCAACTTATATATTCGCAAAGCAAAATATTCACATACAACATATATATTTACATACAACATATTCACAAACTCACAAACCCTAGCCATATCGGAGGAGGAGGACGAGGACAAGGACCTTGAAGCGGCGGCGAGGAGGGTCAGCGATGGGACGGAGACCGGAGGAGGAGGCAGCGATGGGACGGATGCCGCGACGACGGAGGAGAACGACGGCGAAGGCGTGGAGCGCGACGATGGAACGATGGTGAAGGAGAAGGCGTGGCCACTAGGGTTTAGTGTTCTACGCGATATGAAACCGTTCTATTGGCGCTCGACTATTTATAAACATCATCAGTAACGGGCGATAGTATTTGTCCGTCACTAATGATCTAGCCATTAGTGACGGACAGAAACTATCGTCCGTCACTGGATCATTAGTGATGGGCAATAGTTGTCACCCGTCACGCTCATTAGTGACGGGTGGTAATTAAACCCGTCACTAATAGGGGTGCCTCCTCTTTAGTGACGGGCCTAATTACGACCCGTTACTAATAAGGCAGCATCACTGATGTGTTCAAAACGACCCATTACTAAAAGTTTATTAGTGACACGCATCATTTATTCATCAGTAAAGCTCCATCACTAAAGACTATTTTATGATAGTGTGAGGAGAAGCTAGCGGCAGCGGCGGCATGTGAGCTTCTTGGCGCGTAGGCAGCATGGGAGCGGAGGGCTGCTGCGACACAGGTAGCTCGAAAGGGCTTGGTGGCACAGGCAGCATAGAAGACCGTTGAGCGCGATGCGGCTGTGCCAAAGCAGCAGGATTCATCATCGACATCCTTCACTGACAGTGGGAGCTTCTTCAGCAACGCCGGCTCCTTCTTCAATAGTGCAGAACATAGCCCCATGTGTCAACCATGGATGGTTTCTCAGTCTTCAGATCCAGCTACCTGGTAAAGTGGATTCCTAATTTTAATTTTTTGTTGTCTTCATACACTTGGTGTTCGATTCATAGTCTAAATTGCAGTCATATTATCCAACCGTAGTACCAAATTTATTTGTAAAGAACTTGTGCATCTTGATGAATGTGGTAGCTGGCCACTTTATTTCTAAAGAATCATATGAATCGAGTTTTTAGTTACTGCTTTTTTTCAACTCAATGTTTTATTTTTTATTTGTCATATTTTCTATTTAATAGCTTATCACATAATCTTCATTGTTGTAGGGATAAGGATCCAATACCATCTGGTGGGTTTACAAACTTTATTCAGTCACAAGTGTCTCAAAATTTTTATTTTGTGGGGCACCCTTCTCACTATGTGCAATTCAAGCCACCGCGGCCTTTGGATCGTTCACCGTCAGAAGAAGAAGAGGCATCAACCCATCATCCATCAATACAAAATAATAATTACATTCATATCGAAAGTGTGGATGAAGTAGTTAGGACTGAGAAATGGATCCTTTGGACACAAGAAGAAGATGTTAGGCTGGTGAGTCTCAAGTCTCAACACATCTAAATAGGTTGTAGTTAATACGTATCTTAATTTTCTACCATATAATATTTGATGCTTTTGTAAGCATTGGGAGAAGCTATAGAAAACGACCTATGATGGCAACTCTGCTTGTATATTTGAGCTGTTGGTTATGGAGACATAAGGTATACTAGGGTGTCTTGCATCTGTTAAAGCTGATCCTTAGTGATAATTGCCACCTGAACATTGAGAGGTTTGTTCCAGTGGTTTCCTAGGTTTCAGATGAGCTTGCAACAGTAGGACTTTTTATTGTGGAGAACTAGAGAGGGAGTAGGCCATAATTTCACATCCTTGGTCTTGTGTACACCATTCTTTCAGTTGGAATTATCTTGCACTTTCATCTCACAATGTCATTTGCACTAGGTGAAGATAACCGTTTGTAACTGATAGTGCGTGACATTGTAAAAAGCTTGGCAAATATGCACAATGTCATTTGCAAGTCCGAATATTTTGAAATGATAATTGTACATTGTATTACCTATATTGTGGCCCTTTTATGATGTTTCACAATGACTGAAATATGAAGCAAATCTTTCTTATCCATGCCCCAAGCTTGCCAAGACCAAAACAATCTACTGCCAAAAGCAGGCACGAGCAAGTATCAGGCAACCAATGTACCGTTTTTTAATTCTTGGGCAATTTGTTCACTTTCAGGCAACCTTTCTGTTGTCTTCCCAATTTCAGCCACATAATGTTTTTGCATATTGTTACAGATAAGCTCTTGGCTGAATAATTCAATAGGCCTAACTATTGAAGCCGATAGGAAGAATGAATAGTATTAGGGTGATGTTGCTGAGACATACAACAAGACAACCCTAAGTCATAGGAGAAGATACGCGAAACAAGCGAAGGACCAATGGCATAAGATCAATAAATGGACAGACCTTTTCCATAATGCTTGGTTGAAAGCTCGAAGATGTTATACTAGTGGTCATAATGATCAGATGTGGATTGATAAAGCCCATTGCTTTTATGAGGAAGACAATAAAGAATTGAAGCTAGGACATTTTATTTTAATGGAGGTATGGAAGAGATGGCCACTCACCTTTTCAAAAGTGTATTGCAGCCATTCGAATGCTATGATATGGCACGCCAGCTAACCAACTTGACGAGGTGTTGAAGATTGCAGTGAGCATGTCTTTGGAGTGCTTAGGAAAATTTGCCAAAGGGGTGATTGAATGTTTCGGTGGAGAGTACCTGCGCCCTCCTACAAGTGACGAATTAGAAAAAATACTACAGGAAAATGAGTCTCGTGGTTTTCTGGGAATGATTGGAAGCATTGACTATATGAATTGAGCATGAAATAATTATCCAAAAGCTTGGGCTGGTATGTTTATATGTGGTGATAAAGGTATTCCTACTATGATTCTTGAAGCGGTAGCATCATGAAATCTTCGCATATGGCATGCTTTTTTTTGGAACCGCTGGGGCCTATAATGATATCAATGTGTTGAATAAGTCACCATTGTTCATTGATGCGATAAAAGGCGAAGCTCCTAGAGTACAATACACTGTCAATGGAACACAATATGACACAGGGTACTATCTCGCTGACAGGATCTATCTAGAGTGGGCAGTTTTCATGAAGACTATATCATTGCCTTAAACGGAGAAAGACAAATTATACGCACAACGCCAGGAAAGTGCTAGGAAAGATGTTGAGTGCGCATTTGGTGTGTTGCAATCTCGTTTTGATATTATTCGTCGTCTGGCTCGGTATTGGAAGCGGCATGATATTGTCAACATAATGCAAACTTGTGTTATCCTTCATAATATGATAGTTGAAGATGAAAAGGAGTTGGTTAAAATTCCTTTGGATTTGAATGAGAATTCGAGTGCAACTATTGTGCTACCACCCGAAGTGAGTACGAGTGATAATCCAAATCCATGCTTCATAGAGGTACTCTAGAGAAACTCTAACATCCGTGCTCGTGGTACGCATAAGCAACTCAAGAAGGATCTAGTTGAGCATATATGGTAGAGTTACGAGCAAGATCAAAATAGACATACATGAGTAATCATATTATGACTTTATCAAACCATATCATATATTCCAAAAACTTATTGATATAAATATATATTAAATGTATGCTTCTCTATTTGTATAATATCATGCACTCTATCATTCAAGTATGAAAATGGCTACAAACATCATATGCATATTTGATTTCCATGATTTATTTGCTCTGGAGATAAATTAAATAGCTTGTAGACAGCTAAACAAACAACCCATTGTATAAGCTATCTATTTAGTTGTATGTGTCTACTGTAGCAAAACTTACAGACAACATCCTGTCTATGGGTTGTACATGCCCTAAGGCTTCTCTAGTTTAGGTGATCATGCCCTGGTTGGCATCAATATTTGGTAAATAGTTGATGATCTTAGCTTAATGATGGAATCCTAATTAAGCATCTAATTAAGCAAGCCAATGCATAATGATGAAAGGCAAGGGTTCGAGCAAACCCTACCTGAATGTGGGGATGCCCAGTTTATGTATACGATGAAACTACCGTACCGATGTTTTGAAAAAAAAAGACGATGTTTTAACGTTCAGTGAATAATATTTCATTAGTTGATAAAAATATCTCAGTAAAATAAATAAGGTGAAACACAGTTAAATATAGGTTATAACTAATATTTTACTCTAACATTTGAAACATTCAATTTTAACTACTAAAATATAACAATAAGTTGTTGCATATAGTTGTTTTCTTGATGTTACAAATAACATCACAGAATATTTCATCTGTTAAAATATTTTTTGATAATGTGATAAAATATTTTTCACTGAGTGTTGAAACATCATCTGATTTTTTTTAAATCTTAGGACGTCATGAATGAAGCATTATTGCTATGGATATGTCCACGTGGCCAGCTTGTTGCTAAAAACTGTTTTTTATCTCATGTTAGAAACTAACCCCTAGTCCATATCACAAGTCTTAAAAACAGAGCTTTTTTGAACCTAACACTTCATAGGTTAGATAGATTCTTTATCTCCTTCGTAAGCATATTTCTTCTTTAATACTTAATCAACAAAAACTATTGATGTCTTCGTTTATGACTAGCTAGATTTAAGCTAGCATATTTTTTATATTTAATAGTTTTCTATTTTTAGTTTTATCTTATGTCTCTAAAATGAGAGGTTAGAGGTATGGATGGATATGGATGTCAAAATATCTAAATTATCCGTATCCGTATTCAAAAAATTATAAATATGGATATCCATATTCGTATTCGAATTAAATATGGATGATAAACGGAAATATCTGAATTTGTTTGGCAAATATGGATATGAAAACGGATATCTAAATTTCTGCTGAATGTGGATATGAAAATAGATACATCGGTATCCGTTTTAGGATTTCACACAGATCAGACTGTTAGAGACTCGGGATGACATGACACCACTATATTAATATGTGTGATTTATTTATTCTTTATGTAATTATGAAACACTTAAGTTAGTAGGGATTTTCTAGTAGTACAAGGTAGTAAGATGATTAAATCGTCGCTTCTTTTTATTTGCAAACATTTGATTTGAATTTGAACAAATTCTTGAAGTAGTTGAGAAAATGGTTTTATCTGTACACTTCATGGTCATACAAGCAGTAGAGCATCAGCTATAGATATGTATAATTTGAGTATTTGACATTGTACATTGTTATTGTTTCAAACATATATTATTAAAGTGTAGAATGAAAAAACAACTACCGTATATGTTTCTATTACGTTGCTGAAGTGAAAATATTTGGTTGATTGATTGATTATGTTTAATTCACAAAATTTTGATTGATTATGTTTGTGGCGCATGTTTATATGTACCATTCATAAAATTTCCGTTTATTAATCGAATTTGATCAATTAAAATCTAAACGGATTTCACACTTTTCATTTTTTATATTCATTTCAAGTTGAACTTAGTAAATATCTGGATTTGTATTCGAATTTAAACTATCCATTTTGTATTCATATTCAAAAATATCCATATTTATATTTGAATCCAAAATAAAATATGATAAATAGTGATACCCAAATTCGTTTCTATCGGTATTTGATCTGAATCCATCCTCGGTGAGAGAACATGGCTTATGAGAAGTCTCAACTCCCTCTCAAGTGCAGGAATTGAACCGAACAAAGTGAGCTGTCAAGCTTTGTTATGGCAATTTTGCAAAAAGGTCCAGGAATTACAATTTTATACCGTTCTCTATCAACAGTAACTTCAATTTCCACCCCTCTCCTTCTCTCACATCTCCTCTCTGGATCTCTACGGTGTGCTTCGGCGGAGGCGCTGCCAGCCTTCTCCCCCACCTCGCCCCTCGCTCCCCCGGCCGGCGAACAGGCCCGGAGGCGCGGTGTAGACAACCTCCTCTACTTCCCGATCCCCGCCCTAGCCTTCTCCCCCGGTGCGGCCGCCTTCTCCTCCTCGCGCGCACGGCAGGTGAGCATCTAGGTTCGAATCCAACTGAAGGTAGCCCTAATAGCAGTTTGTTTCAAACAAAATTTTTGGGGTTCCGCTGAATCCACACGCCCGACGTTTGGTCCGCCCCTGGGTGGTGTTTCTGTGCCGTGGGATAGAGATCAGAGTAATGGAGTGGGGATGCAGATCAGAGCAACGGTGTTTCCTATTCGCAGGAAGGGTAGACTACAGGTTCTTTGAGCGTTGTTTCTGTTGCTACTAGAATTTGCCGGAGGTGAGATAAAATATGTAGATACGGGGATTTGGGTTTCCATTACAATGTATGATTTTGTCACTTCAATTCTACCCTACAAGTGTTTTGGAGGGTGACAGTTTGAGGTTCTTCTGTTAGAAACTTAGAATCAAGTTACGATGAGTCCATCAAGGAGCAGGAGCAGGAGCATGAGTAGGAGCAAGAGCAAAAGCAAGAGCAGGAGCAGGAGCAGAAGCAGAAGTCCTCGGCGAGAAAGGCTGCGCAGTGAGCGTGTATCACGCCGCAGCCGCAGCCCACCCCGTAGAAGAGAACATCGTGGCCACAGGTGTGCACACAGTGATGCATTTTCTATGAAGCTTGCTTGCAAGTGATGCTATACTGACTTGTTACATGGAGATGGGATGTTTATGTTACTTGAATGATTAACTGGTATGCCAATAATACCTCTGAGTTCACTCACGATTTTTTTGTTTGGCTCTCCAGTAGTATGCTCATTGCATGCTCTTCTACACTATATTTTCATCATGAACATACTTACGCTAGCTCATGGATAATAGATTACGGAGGTGTATGGATTAATGTATAGGCAGTATAGCAATGTAAGATAGGGTTGGCAGAAAAGACCAGATGAAAGAAAAAAAAAGGAAACAAGTAAAATTGTTTTAATGCTTTGCCAACCCCCTGACTTGACCTTAGGACCTCAAACCACAGAGGTTTTATAAAGTCTGGATGTTAGCAGGGAGTCTTTTGTAGTAAGTTTATGTTTATGAAGTAAGTTTAAAAGTTATGAAAGCATAACTACTGGTTCAATGGTCCGACCATTGCTCAGAACTATTAACTATTGAACCAATCATGTGACCAGTATGGTCTGGACTCTGGAGAGGTCCTTGTTGTTTCCGTCAATTAAGATAGCATGAAAAACTGCTAATGGTAAAATTTAACTAGTGGGATAAATTTGGATAAGTCTTAAGCAAGAAATTATTGTTCATGGAGGGCATTGTCTTCAATATTTCTCTGCTACCAATTTGAGAAACAAGGTGAACTCAGAAGTATGGAATGTAATAACTGCAGCTCTCTTAAACCGCAATAGCGCCCTCACTGAACTGTGTTATATTTGTGACAACTAGCACATTGTTGAAAGTGCTTCAAACTAAGCCATGCTATTTCTAAAGCAAACACGATGATGCTTCCCCCATTGATATGAAACCTTGGCTGTTGTCGCTATACAAGGTGTGCGCTTGTACTTCATGATTCACTTCCAAAGTTCTAATCACATTAAAGACCTAAGCCCCAAATACTCCATGGGTTTCCACCAGAAAGTGGCAATTACTCCTGCCATTTATCAAGTTACGCTCTCAATTGAGGAGACATATGCCCTTTGAGGCTTTGAGCATAGTTATGTGAATGTGGTTTTTCTGTTTATTCGAATATAATCTGTCAGCCTCTCAAGAAAAATAACCATGTTAACATGAATGATTTTTCAGGGATCTTATATGCAAGAATTGCAGGAGGCCTGGCCACTTTGCTAGGGAGTGCCCATCTGCTTCTACATGCAACAACTGCAATCTTCCAGGGTAAAATGAGCATGCAACATTCACTTATAGTTGTATCTGTTTCATTTTGGGGGGAATCAAGATGCAGTTATCATTAGTTGTTTGCGGGTCTATTGTTAACTTGCTCTTCTGTTCTATTTGTCTGCTGCCATCTTTTGGTCTAATTTTATTAAAAAAACTGGGCTAACTCTTCCTTTTTGGGGGTTCTTTGAAACAGACACTTCGCAGCAGAATGCACTTCAGAAACTGTTTGCTGGAACTGCAAGAAGTCTGGGCACATTGCTAACGAATGCAAGAATGATGCCCTCTGCCACTCCTGCAATAAGACAGGTCATCTGGCGCGTGATTGCCCAAGTTCAGGAGCTAATGCTAAGCTATGCAATAACTGTTTTAAGCCAGGCCACATTGCTGTTGATTGCACCAACGAACGGGCTTGCAACAACTGTCGTCAGCCTGGGCACATAGCTCGTGAGTGCAAAAATGAACCTGTTTGCAACCTGTGCAATGTCTCTGGGCATGTTGCTCGCAGCTGTCCAAAGACAACTCTTTCATCAGAGATACAGGGCGGCCCTGTCCGTGACATCGTCTGCCGCTTGTGCGGCCAGGCAGGGCACATCAGCCGCAACTGCTTGGCAACCATCATCTGTGACACCTGCGGTGGGAGGGGTCATATGTCATATGAGTGCCCGTCAGCCAGGATATTTGATCGCGGGCTCCGCAGGTTCTGATAACAGCCGGCCAGGACATGTGATCATCCACACTGCTTGTTCTTATGCTCGAAAATTCACCTTGTTCCATTTGTTTCACTTTAGATAGCTTGCTTGACTATACTGAAACTGTTCTTTTGTACTTTTACTCCCTGGGAGTTGAGGAATGATTCTGTAGGATGTATTCTGGTTAGACTTTCGATCGTGTTAGTCACGGTGTATCCTTTCGTGGGTGAACAAACTACTGTATCTTCCCAAGAAAAAAGTCCTCTATTTATAAACTTGCTTTGGTAGATCGGGCCATATCCAGTAGCATGTATTACCGTGTTGAGCTATTTGAACTCGTTATGCTTATTGCTCCTCTTGCAGTTGTACTCGGCTGACATGTTGCCTCGAGTTGTCTTTGACGGTTTGTATTCACATATATACATATTGAGTAAAAATTTATACAGGAAGGTGTCATGGTGTAGTTATCACGTCAGTCTAACAGACTGAAGGTCTCCGGTTTACGTCAGTTCGTTCCACAACGTGCTTTAACATTTTACGTCCGACAATGCAAATAAGCCGAAATGATGCATTACTATTACTCCAACCTTATGTATAAGCAACCACACGATTCTCCCAGAGTGCTCATGAGAATTAAGAACATAATCAGCTATTTATTCTGCAACTTGAACATTGACACATCTCAAAAAACTTGAACAGTGCATCACAGGCCCATACATTATGAGCGCAACAACAAAATACAGGATAGAGCTATATCTTCAAGGTTTCCTGAAGGAAGCCATGAACCAAACCCACAAACCATCAAGCAGTCTCACACTACCAAATTTATGACACATAAATCCACAATAGACAAATTCATATTGCCAGATCATGAAAGGCATGACAGTGCTTAGCGCACACGATCTTTGAGCGCATCAAGACTAATTTCACTGGCGTCAGTAGCCTGCAGTTCCAACTGAATGCCATTCAGTTCCTTCTTGAATTTCTCGTTTGAGCTCGCATACAGCATCTTGCTCCTCACCTTTGCATTGTCTGGGGACCTTTCAATTCAGACACAAGTCACACAACATATATCATAAGCTACAGGCCTACCATAAAGTAACTATGGAATAGAATGGGCACAGAAACAATACCACAATATATAAAATATCCTGCTCTTTGGCACATCCTCTGCAGTAACGAAGTCAAAGTCATAGATTGCAAACCGGCAGTCCCCTTCAGGTAGGCTGCTAGTGAAATCATCATAACTCGTTGCACGATCCCCAATTTTGTCCACAACGATCTCTTTCCCCTTGGTATCCATCATGAAAGTTATGAAGCGGTGCATCCTTTTGGACTGTAGCTCGTTGAACTTCAGCTTGCAGTCATCATGCACTGCAACTCCTGATGATGCATTTGCCTGTGCGCAATGTAAAATCATGTAAGGAAGTTTGTGTTGGATGTCATAGTTACTCAAGTGATTGATCTTGACTTTTTCCTTGAGCAACGTAACTCGTGTGAACTTACATTCGAGGTATGCAGTTGCTTTCATTTCTTATATACGGTTGCCAATTGTAGTTTACACCTTAAAATCAGACAGTTCTTCAAGTTTATTCAGATGTCACTTGATCATTACCTTTTTAATCCGTTGATTCTATATATTTATTTGTTCTCTCAAATCTGAAGGGGTATTCTCCAATGTAAAACTGAGTTTACTGGCTGGAATCTCTATAGCCTGCTTGGTTGTGGTACTACCGTGCTACTGCTATGGGCTATGATGTTACACCGACGGATGTGATCCAAAATAAACAATGAAGAAATAACAGCAAAATATTGGTTGATAACTATGCAATTTAATTGACCAAGAAAATGCTGGACCACTAATAAGCAAAGAGGTGCATGCCATATGAGACCAAATGATAATATAAGATCAGTGACACAGTGTCCATGGGCACATTCTCTTCGAGGTGGATCCTATTCGGTAGGATCTTTTTTCACGTGCATGCACTGTTATTTGCAACAGTTATTACACTGTGTCACGTACAAAGATTGCTGCAAAATTGTGACAGGAAAAGCGTGTCAAAAAGTATTGTATGAAATAAATTCTACCTTTTAAGCATATGTCACTATGGACACCATGCCATTCATCATATTTGTAGCTATGACCTTCATGTGCATATATGGAAAATGAATTGTGCACAGGTGCTATTTTGTGCCGTAGTTTAGTCTCAGTTGGTCTATGATGGCCCCGTCAGGGTCAAATGCAAGGTTAATCATTGCACCAATCTTATTAGTCCATAGGGATCGCAATACACCACATTGAGCTGTCTAATAGCAGAGATATCCCCATCAGATCAAGAGAACTAATTCTTGTTCAGTAATAACTGATTGATGTGGTCATGTGGATAGAGATTCAGTGTGATGTAACTTCAGCATGTGATCCAGACACAGATCAACTGGAATTCTATGACTAATCGATGTCACATAATCTGGATCTAACCATTTAGAGTTCATCGGCTAGAAGTTGCCAACTTTCCAGGCTTAAATCTACATCGCACAAATCTCATCACCACCCGCGTGTTGGATTAGATATGTTCCGCTCATCTCAAGACCAGGTAGTGTCATTCAAGTAAAGAACTCACAATTGACGAGAAGAGAACCGCTGAAATTTCTCACGATCCGGTCGGCAGCGATGAAAAGAGAGCAAGTTTCAACCGATTCAAACAACGGAACAGCCGATCCGCAAATAGAAGGACCTCAAATCCCCCTCGATCCAGCTCGATTCACGGCCATCACCCCCACTATTTCGCTTCTACGACAAGAACAAGCACCCAACTCACGGCCGTCACACCAAAATCAACCCAACGAACCATGAACCCTGCGTCGATCTGCGACACATATAGCGAAACCGAAGCAAAGGAGCACAGACACACGGGGGCGGAGGAGGAGGAGGATGAGGAAGACGTACCATCGCTGAGCTCGGGAGGGGAGCGAATCCGCGAAGCCGGGGAGCGAAGGGGAAAGCGAGCAAGGGGACGCTACTGCAATCAGCAAGCTCCGGTTTGATGCTTTTGATGGAGTCGCCGCGTCCACTGCTCCCCACAAGCCACAAGCCCACAACCCCAAGTGGTTGGCCTGCCTATTACCGCGACGCGACGAGGTCGGCTGCCGTGTTCTCTGCTCGCTGCCGCTGCACGCCTCCCTGGTCGTCCGATCGCGCGATGGACGGCCAAGATGAAGCGTATCGCTTCCGCGTGACGACTTAGGGTGACTTTGGTTCCTAAACAAGTATGGAATCGGCTTTATGCGTGAAATGATTTCATCTCTTAAATAAATGCTATAATTATTTTTTAAAAGAACCTCTAGATCTAGCATAAAGAACCTCTTTCTAGATCTAGCAGGTATATCTTTCTCTATCAGATCTACTCAATAAAGATTATAGACTAAGATGAAGAGTGTAGATGATACAATAGACTATAGATCGATGTCAGTGGCTAAGTAGAGTGAGTGGGCCACATAATGAAAGGGTATAACAATGCCGCACACAACATAATCCATCATGTTGGTAGATATACACGAGCGCGAGCACATTAGAACAACTTTTAGATCGAACAGTCCTAAATAGTCATAAATCTCATAAAAATATTCTTGCTATTGCAGTTAACTCTATTCAATTCTTTGATGAAACACCTAAAAATTAAAATGAAATAATTCTATTTTACTAGATTTTCGAACCAATGGCTCTACTGTTTTTTATCACCGATTTCTACCGATCTCCTTTTATCTTTTTTTTAGTACAGTACTGTATTTATTATTGGTGCCCTTATTTGCTCTCGTTTCTTTTTTCTTCTTTTTAAAGGAGATGTACTATGCTTGTGCTGATCTGTGCACACGAACAGAATCCATCAAAGCAAGCAGCACACGGATGTTGCGGATGGAGAATTGGAGAGATACACGTGGAGACGCACGGAGCAAACGCGGCCGACCGATCACTGAGTAATAATCTCTTTATTATTCGTGTAACCACACACGTACACATCGAAACCAACACGATCCATTCCAAAGCGCAAAAAAAAAAAGAAAAGAAAAGAAGATTGATACGCCGTACGAACCACACACACAGTTGTGCACGTACATCCACGCATCACAAGCCTGACAGCAGATGCAATGCCGTGTAATTACTTGAGTAATTGAAGTTGTTGTTAAGGGGGTGATTAGATTAGGAGGTGTGGTCCTTGAGGACGTCGAGAGTGAGCTCGCTGGGCTCCGTGGCCTGCAGGTCGATCTGGACGCCGTCGAGCTCCTTCTTGAAGCCCTCGTTGGAGCTCGCGTACACCATCTTGCTCTTCACGTCGGCAGTCGCCGGCGACCACGAGATGAGGAAGATCTTGCTGCGTGGGGCGTCACCGACGGTGAAGTCGTAGTCGTAGACGGCGTAGCGGCAGTCGTGGGCGGGGAGGCTGGTGGTGAGGTCCTCGAAGCCGGCGTCGCGGGGGCCGACCTTGTCGACCACCACCTGCGGCATGGCGCCGTCGATCTTGAACACCACGAACCGGTGCGCGCGCGACAGACGCAGCTCCTGGAACCTGGCCTTGCACTCCTCGCTCACCGCCACGCCCGACGTCGCGTTCGCCTGCACACACACTCATGACTCATGAATCCATCAAATTGACATCAATTAGATCTAGCTAACAAAACCATGTTACTACATGAACAATCAGAAAGTTCCCAAACACTGCATGCATGCATGCCCAAATCAGTTAGCAATACAATCTGAACCCTGCAATTAACGGTGAGCAACTGATCATGCATACCATGTTGGCCCGAGATTCCCAGGAGATTGCTCGGAAGTCTGAAGAAACAGTCTGTGATTCTGCAATCGTACCTGGTATTGCAGATTTGGATGTCAGTAGCATATGTGTGAGCGTTGATCATATCTCCGATCCTTTTTTTATAGGATCGGCCGAGTCCTTTTCGACGAAATAATCTAGAGGGGAGATGGGTATACGTGTGAGCATACTGCGACTTTGCTGTCCGAAAGATTGTTCCAGATGGTGCCTTGACGTGGCAGAAGCAGGAAGCTAGCCTAACTCGATCAGTTCACTTGCTCTCACAGCACAGCAAACTGCAGCTAGAAAACTCCAAGCTCCGCTTGTGTGTCGGCAATTTGGCATAGCGTGCGTCTTTCTCGAGCTTCTCTGCAGTCTGCACTAATGGAAATCTTTTTGCTGAACTGAGCCGTCCGTCAGATTGAAGCTTTTTGCATATGTGCAAACCAGTGATGAGATGGAGGTTACCGTTACACTGCACTCACGATGAGCCAACGTTGCCATGCATGTCTGTCTGTAACGGGAAGGGCACAGAAAAGATGCGAGGAATATAACAGTTAGTAACAACCAAAAATGATTCAGAATGTGCAGCCGTAGTGGAGTAACTGACCTGGGCATCAGTTGAGTAACTCTCATCAAATTCAACCGAGGTGAGCGACTGAGCGGTGACTTCCAGGACGGCACCGGCGCTCGCACCAGTCGCTCCTCGCCACCGTGTTTTCACTGAAAGAAAAACTTAATGTCCAGCTTGGTATAGCTGTCTGTATTATGTATTGGCTCGAGTATAGCTGTGTTTCCTTTGTGATTTGTGACGTTGGACAAAGATGCATCTACAGTCACTGCTCTACTGTGCTACGACAGGGTTAACGCGGTAATAACTGGTCATCCGCCGCTGGCCGGTAGCCCGGTAACTGCAAACGGCCGGCTGGTTTGGTTCAAATTTAAATTTATTTTTATTTTTTTTAAAAAAATCCTACATATACTAAGTCATGTATGATGATTTTTAGTGATTTTTTAAAAAATATTTAAATTTAGAAGAGTTTGGAGCTCAGAAAGATCAGTAAAAAGAAAAACAAAACAAAAATTGGCCTAGCCCGATAGGCTGCCAATGCCATTTTTTCATAAAAAGTGATATTACTAAATTTATGATTCTCTACCATTTAATTCAACAAAAACAGTTAATATCATGCCAAATGTATTTATTATTGTATCCAAGTTTTATGTATATTCTTACATTTTATAGATTTTTCCATATTTTTTCCTAGTTTTTTCTACAATTTCTATGATATTTTGTATTTTTAAAAACTAATCGGTTTTACCAGTTGGCTAATCGGGTTACCCACGCCAAAATGATCAGTAAATGGCGGCAACGGTTATCGAGAGATAACTGAGTTGAACCGTTCGATTCAATTTTTTAAATTGAAGATTTAGAATTTAAATTTTAGCCGGTCTCCGCTCGTCACTGGTAACTGGGCCGATACGTTCTGTGAACAAGGAAGTCGGGACATGCTTTTTTTGAAATTTGAGAAACAGATGAATCGGATCACTTCGACACAAATGAAAGTCGGTTGGAAAAGTGATTAAATGAATGAATCAGTTAATATATCCAACAAATCCTAAACTCTCTACATGTAAAACAGAGAAATGAATGAATGAACAATCAGTAGCTATGATCGAGTGTGCAGCAATATATACAGACACAAATCACAAAGACATGCACACAAGTGGTCAGGGGCGGACTCTCTGTTTCTACAAAGAATTGATAAGCTAAACGAAGAGCTCGAGCAGAACGGGCGGCGCCTGGGCGTGGGCGCCGGCCTCCTCGCGGTGGCGGCGCATGTG
>KE373301.1:437265-447483 GCA_000418225.1 Zizania latifolia | reverse complement strand
TGTAGTATACTCAAACGTGTATAGTCAAACGTGTAGCTTATGCCGGTCTCGAAGCTTGTAGAGTTCCGTAGAATGGTAGACGTGATCGTGATTTTCAGTGCCCGGCCCGCCGCACACGGAAGCGGGCGTGTGTGCAGTTCACGATAACCAAGCTAAGCCTACACCATCGCCCCGCGCCTTATGCGGCGGCTCGGCCGATCACGTTAATTTAGTACACCCAACGCGCGCCGCCATCAAACGGCAGATTTAATAAATCCAGCCGCGCTCGAGGCGATTGACGCGGCCGAATCGTGAGAAAAATCACGCCATGCCGCGTGGGCCAATTTCTACGCGGTGATAAAGCTAAAGTAAAATAGAAAAAATATATAAAATCGAATTGATATAAGTTAACTTTTTTGACTGGACTACAGATTATATTGTGATGAGTGTATTATATTAAATTGAGGAGATCAAAATATAAGTTTAATACCAAAAAATTGGTGGATGCATTTACACCTACAAAACTACATGGGGCTTAATTCGCCCCTGTTCACCGACGAGTCCAAGCCACACGGTCACGTATGCCTCGCATCATGGCTAGCCCCTAACAGATCTCTTTAGGTATAATTAAGAGATCTATTAGGTACGTGATTATTAAATATAACAAGATAAATTTTAGGTATTGAAATATATATTATCATGTAGCAATATATAGATTATTTTAGCCCTCTATATTTTTCACAAGTCTACCCTTATAATCCAGTATATATTTAACAAACAACTATTATACTCACGCGCCTATGTAAACCTCCAAAATATCAGCACAGCGCCACTGCCGCTTCCCGCCGTACTCTCTCCGGTTTCACAAAAGAAGTTGTTTTAGACTTGTATCAAGAGTTTCCTAAAACAAGTTGTTTTGTATTTTATTGTGTATTTTAGACGACTATACTCCTAATGTAGTACTACATTCTTCTCGTTTCTCGTGCTATCTTTACTCCCGTATTATATTTATTAGTGATAAAAAAATAGTATACTAATTAATTACTCTCTGGTATCTAAAATCATGTCCAAAACGATACGTTTGTCTAATTAATGGTTAGAGCTAGAAACGAGACAAGCTAAAAATCTAAGTTTCGATCCGCTAGTCTTGTTTGGTGGCTTAAGAGTCTAATTTTCCAGCCCTATTCGTTCTTACCTCTGAACTTCTTTTCTGGTGCTAGTAGTACGTACCAGTCGGGGCTGCGAATGGACGTTCAACCGAAGCAAAAACAACTAATGCCGGTTTGGTTTGTGTTTTCTACTTCTGGAAGGCCGCCATGGTTAATCCTTCGACGAACGAACGCAACAGCGACTAGTTAATTAACAGAAGATGGAAGGGCATGCAGTCCTTGCCTGCTTAATTTTTGTTTCATTGTGTCCCAACTCCCAAGTGAGGGGAGAGTTTGAACGCGTATTAAAAATCTTGGGTGCTGGATAACGACCGTACATATATATATGGACAGGATCGATCCTCCACGTACGCGGTTAAGCAGCTGGTCTGCTGGTGCCTTCACGCCCAAGAGATAGTAGTGGCGGAAACTAGCGAAAAAAATCCAATGTAGGGATACATATATTAGGATTTCTGAACCGTTTTTTATAGTTAGAAAATATATATGTTAGTTTTAAAAGAATACACACATATATATACTCAATTTAAAATATTAAATATTAATTTGTTTTTAAGGATCTTGCCCAATAACATTTTATTGATCTATCCTTGAATATAGTAGTACTCTGTCCAGTCATCGATCGATAACCAACTTGGTCAAATTAATTATTAGAGACGATGAATCGTGGCCAATACTTATTGTACGTTATTCTGGATTGGTTTCTCCTGAGTTTGTTGATCGAACTCCATATGGATTAGTGTTTGTGTCTGAGCTCGGAAAGTACACGCGGTGCGTTCCTTTGGTCGTTCTGAAGCCGTGAAGCGTGCTTGACGCGGCCGGAGCAGCTTGCTGCTTGACAGCTTGAGGAAATTAACTGCTACGTATGCACCTCTCTTCTTCGTGTGAGCAGTGACCTTACTGTGCACTGTATGTATGGTGAATCTAAATCTGGACTGGAGTAATGTAATTAAACCTGAACTGAATATCTCGATGTGTCTCAGTTTGACTTAAAAATGCTCATGCAATTGTACTTGTGAAAACTAAACGAATCGGCCGTTTTTTACTGTTAAACCGATAACGGTTTAAAAAACCGTCTAGTTTTATGTTAGGGCATAAAACACCCTTTCTTTTATATTTTTTTACTGTAAACTTGATATTAAGATGAGAAATATGTCTGTAAACTTTTGTTTTATATATTTGTATGCATTCTTGATAAACTTTGCTAAATAGTTTATAAAATATTATTAGTCTAGGGGTTTATGAGTTATGATATTATGGTTATGGTATCCCTCTCTAAGATATGATATCCTAATGTATATAAAATCTTAAGTGTAAAGCTATATTTACTTTATGTTTATTAGAACAATATAAAACAAATATAATATTAATAAAAGCTGTCAATCAGACTACTATATGTTTGGCTACTTTGATCACCGACCCGGCTTTTTTAGTATGGATCATGCACTTGGGTTGCCGACGGCAGCTACGGAGCTACTTGTCCTTGAAGTAAAATCAAAATAAGAAAACGCGTTGCTGTTAGCATTTGTGCGTGCATTACATATGCTGACAGTTTGTAATTTTTTCAAAAAAAAAATCAAGCCCACATGCTAGTTGTATTGTAAAGAAGGAAGTAAATAAAAATTACAGTGTTGAAACTGTAGAGAAAACTAAAAAGCTAAAACGCCCCTTCGGCTTTGACTTATTCATAAGTGAGTTTAGGCTTAACACTTAAAATAAGTTGTTGTAAAAAAAACTATGAGAAGCTCGTTGTTCAAAACGGCTTTTAAAATTTGAGTTTATTATATGTGTATTATAGTCAAAATATTGTATTACTTATATACTTATTTTGTTTCATGTTTAATTAATAATAGCATTGTTTAGGATAATTTTATAATATTAGATGAAGTAGAGATCTAAATAAGCTCGAGAAATCTAAAACATGAGTTTTTTTGTTATTTATGAAAAATAATGGTGGCTAATGACTGAAATCTAATGGAAAAAGTAACGAAAGTGACGTAAGAGTGTATGAAAAATTAAATCAATGTTATATACAAAAATATTATACTTTCAGTGAGACGTGAGAAAACCGATGAACTTGACATATTTCTTAAAAAAAAGAACACACTGTTTCTTATCCCTCGTATCAAAAGATCTACTGCGGCCTTCGTCTGATGGCAAGCGAGCCAAAGATGACATGACACCGCCCATTTGCCGCTTAACGTCCCAATTAGTCCGGTGTTTTTGGTCTGCTAGCTGATGCAGACATGCGAGTATATGTGCAGTGATCCTGTGCTTATCCGGCTCCTTCAAGATCACTACGTACGGACGGTATCGTCCAATGGAAACGGCGTCCGTGGCGACGTGCTGTCCTCAAGAGATAGAGGTCGGCCGACATTCTTCATGTTACGTGTCGTACTTCTGTTTGAAGGAAGCAACCTGAAGCAGTACACGTCTCCGTCAGCTTGATAACAGGCTAATCCAATCTAGACCATCAAAATTCCTAACCTATGTGCCTGGTACAGCATTGCTCGTGCAGGGCTGCAGGCTCATGGATGCACCCTCTCCTACGCGATTCGGGAAATTACCAGGCCCTTGCAGATGCATTATGCCACCATCAGGTGTGATGAACAAGAGCAATCCAATGGGTACTTCCCGTCCTTCCGTGCACTCTGTTGCAATACCAACCCTGTCCAGCTTATTTTAAGCACCTCATGAGAAAAGATATTTCCGTTAAAAACTCAGAGATATAGGGATGGCAACGGAGATGTTTCTTGGTGGGAAGACGTTTTCTGTCCCTGTCTCCTGCTAGCTATTTTTTTCTGTTCTCCTGCAATTTAGAGGGGATTATTTCCTTTAAGATTGTACCTTTTAAGAATTTTGTCTATAAATTAAAAAACTCAGTCGTTGTAAATACATACCAAAAAAAATTATATCTTCATTGTTTTGAGGTTCCTTCACAATTTCAAGGCAGATGGTTAAGTTTTTGTTGGCATCAAACGATAGTTTTCTTCTCCATTAGGCCCTAATAGCTCACCTTTTTCACTTTCCACTACCTACAAAAACACAACACAAATTATATTGGCAACGAAGAAAACACGGAGATCTTGCGGAATTCGTACATAGCTGTTTCATGGAGGTACTGGACCTTTTCCCATGTACATACCGTGCGAATTGCATTACATGTCAGTACGATGATAAATTCCAAATCTGACGCTAAACTATACGGACAACTGATTTTCGTTGCACCGGGGGAGGCTATAATACAAAATCTGGGGCAACTCAAATGTAATTAATAGGGTGATGTTCCGAAAAGCTCTATAACGCCAAAACTTGAGATTTGTGATCAATTCCGTTGAATACAAATGTTCCGAGCAACGGGACAAACTGTTTGGTGACCAGCTGGAAAAGGGAATTGATGGTTAGTGCGATGCCAGTATAGTCAATCGTTCTCCAGAAATTACAGCCAAAAGTGCAAAACACACCTTGATTACTTCTTGGGATGCCACTCCGCCAACGAAGGATGCGACGGGATGAATCTCTGCACCTCCAAACAGGCACATTTCAGTAATCAGGTCTTCAGACAAAGATGCTCCGTTCAAACCCATGTCATTTAGTACTGAAACAGCAACCGTCTTCAGCCTAGGTACATCCTCATCAATCTCACTATTAAATCCAGTGTGTTATTAGTATTATAAATACATGTACGACATCATAATGTTCAAACTCATGTTTACCTTTCAAAGATTCCAGGAAATCTGTTATAGTTGGCAGCAAATCGATCAACAGCCCGAAGCAGAATATAGAAGTTCATTGCAACGCTGCAGCAACATATTTGTTTTATCATTTAACTAACAGGGAAAAACACGAATGCTTGCCAGTTGAGAATTCCTAGAGATAGGAAATATAAGGAAAACAGATAACAAGGGTTAATCATTCTGAGTTTCTTCTAAAAAACGGTTCACACACCATACAAAGCAAAGGAAGAAACATAAATTGACTCGTGAGCAAAATTTCTCCACCTACTTCAAGTTGCACTGTACATTACTTTGTGAGCAACAATTGGTTAAAAAACTTGTATCCGCATCAAGAAGCTGAAGCTCCATGACAGAATCAGGAACGAGTAAAAAGTCTTCCATAAGTTTGATCAGAGCATCCATGAATTGGCAGAGAGCCCAGTATTTAAGAGCAGAATATTGATTGGATGGCCAAGTAAAAGACATTCTCTGGATATCAGAATCAGGACCATCATGGCATGGCATCATCTACCTTTTGCATTATAATTCAGTTTAACAGATATTTTCTAATTATGGGATATGGGATAAGCTAAAAATTCCAGAATACAGCATTACAGCAGCAGGGGTACTACATTTGTAATGGACACATGGAGTTTGCAACCAAAGATGCCCCAGTTAGAGTATATGAACGAAGAAATTTCCAATGTAAAAAACTAAAAAGATTGATAAGCAAATGAAGAGTAAAAGACACTGACCAGTAGTCCTCATGAGTGAAGTACTTTTGAACTTCAGAAAGAACAGGAGAGCTAAACTCCTCCATACTACGGTATCTACAGACCTAGACAACAGAAATCACTAACTCAGTGACAGATATTTGGGCATATTTTTACAATATTCATCAATGTTTGCACCCCATGTGCGATTTAATGTGCATTATTCTAGTCGTTTTATTCATTTGAAACAAGCGAGAGCAATGATCAGTAGTCAATACACCAAGGGTATAATATTAGCTTTATTTCAATCAAATATATTAACAGGATAACAAAATACTGAAAGGTTCTTCTGAACTAAAACAGTTAGTTCTCAATGATAATCAAGCACATTATGTGATAATATGTACTAACAGCATTGCAGTAATCACAAAAAAGAGTCACAATGCAGCTTACTCTGAGTTTTCTAGCATTTTTGCAAAATGCTTTGATGAATGTCCGTGAAATAGAATCAGGGTCTCTACCAATTCGCTTCAAGATATCCTTTACATGGTGCTCCATGGCAAGACAGTCAAATTCAGCCTTAGCTTGGTAAATCTTTTGCAGGCTAACATAATATCTGTAAGGTCGTAAAAGAGAAACTACCATATTATGTGATACTGTGATAGAAGGAAAGAGTTATGCAACAGAAGTTGAATCTGAGATCATAGCAAAGTTAGATGATTGCAAGACACTAACTCAGTAAGTGAAGTCATATCAGGTATCGTTCCCTCGAGAGGTAGCTCACCGTTGCCCTCATTTGCGATAAATTCCTGTAAGTAGCATGAGAGTAAGCAACCTGTGAGACATAGAAAACTATGCAAATAAAGAAACAATGATTTCAAAAAAATATATGAAAGTCCATGTTTACACCCCTGAACTTTGCAAGGAAGTTGACACCCTCAACCACAAAACCTCTAATATTCCATACTTACAAAAACTGGTTATTTTACACTCTAATGTAGTTGTGAAGGGCAAATTAGATGACAGGATTAAACTCAATGTGGTTTTGTCAATGTTGGCAACCATTTCATCAGTATTTGCTATATTGGAACCAAATAAGATGAGGGAGAGTGATGAAGAGAAGTGAGAGCATGGAGGGATAGATGATAGGAGTAAATAATAAAAATTTAAATTTAAATATCTGTGAGGTCAGTTCACTCGTTAAATACAATGGTTTGATTGTCAATATGGAAAACCAACACCTTGAGTTGGATTCATGACATCAAAACCGCCCTAAAAACACACTTTCGGATGTCATTGACCCAGTTTCATAAATTTCAGGTGTTAAATAACCAGCTGTACTCGAGGATGTTAAATGGACTTGCAGGGTTGAACGGTATAAAAATGGACTTGTTCCTAAAAGGAAATGTGCAACTTTATAGCAGTTAGATGTAAAGATAGTTCATGAATAACACAGCATTTCAGAGCCTGTTAATTTATATTCATTTCATTTATCAATGCAGCTCCACACACACGACACTTCTAGAGCTTATTTGCTCTAAATGGACAATCTCCAGAAGGCAAACTCATATGCGGCCCTTTATCTTAAGCATCAAAAGTCCAAAGGCACCTGTCATTGGCTTCGGCTTATATGAGGGTTCTGACTAGAAGCGAGATTGCCACCTTTTGGATCTGACTTGAGTTATAATCTCACAAGTTAAAACTAGAACTGGGTGGCTAGATCAAGCAGGTTCTTGAATATTTTGAGAGATTTCATAATTTGCCACTTTCAAGAAGTGGCTTCGTATTTTTGCCATCTAGACCCACTTTCATTAACACAAATGGTCCTACATATTAACCTCAGAAGTGGCATCATAATCAAAGTGGACATCTTGAGAGTAATAAATAATTAATTTTTCCAACTATACAAATGGTACTTTGTAATCTATTTTTAACAACAGACTTTATTAAGAGTGCCTAGCATCTCAATAACCGACAAGTGGTAAGGCCAGACAACAGAAGTTGGCATTCAGGATTTGTAAATCATAATGGATAAATATTTACCTTCAAAGCAGCCACTAAAACCCAGAAATCTGAAGAAGATGAATTGACTTTAGCAGAGCTGTCATCAATTATCTGACAGATCTCATCACCTAACATACATTAATCATGATTTAAAACTTGTAGTTACACACAGCTGTTATGTCATATATTGTGTAACACTAGATGACAGAACAAGTGCATTCAAGGGCGACAAGAATATACAACACAACAATACAGCAGATCTTTGAAATGTGC
Organism: Zizania latifolia; assembly: GCA_000418225.1. NCBI lineage: Eukaryota > Viridiplantae > Streptophyta > Magnoliopsida > Poales > Poaceae > Zizania > Zizania latifolia. The sequence goes on along the minus strand of KE373301.1, from coordinate 439,632 downwards.
AAAATGTTTACTGATTCAAATGCATACTATACATGTAAGTACATGAACCAGGAGATTTCTGGCACCACATAGGTCACATCCATACATTATGGAAGCTAGAGCGACAGCTTCAAGTTAACTCATATAATTTTGCCTTATGGCATTTAAGAAAGGTAATTGTGTTTCAAAAGTAAAATTATACTGATATAACTTATAAGCACATTAAAAATAAACTTACTGATTCCTGGAGTGACAGAGACTTTATATGAGGATTCCACTGCTTCTTTGTAGTTTTCTTCATCGAAGTTAAGCATATGGTTTCGAATCAGGTCCTGACGAAAATAATAGCTTCATCAATAACCTGATAGTCTACAAAGTACAAAACACATTAGCAACCTGTTTACTGACTGGACTAACAATCCAAAACGTATACCTTAAATTTATTTTTCTCTTATCTAGTCGAAGGTAAGCACCCATCATGTTTGTCTGCCCATTTTTCTGCAAGCCTCACAAGCATAACAATGTATGGAGTGTGCTTGTGCACAACAGGATCTTTATCATTTATATCAATTGACTTTGCAAATCTGTAAACAGAACCATTAAGATCAACACCGAGTTCATCTAGAATGATAAAAGTACCATGGAACTTGTTCTGCAAATAATATAGGTATGGATATATTCTTACTCCTTGAGTTCAGCCCATGGATTGTGAAGGCGTAAATCATCCAAGAAATGGTCCGGCTTTGACTCTATAACATTATGCTCCTGCTCAAAAGGAAGAACAAACAATTTTCAGCCTTCTGAAAATGCTTTGGCTCATAGTTTCCTCTCAAAATGAACTGCCAAGAACCATTAATAAGCCATACAGAATGTGCCTCAAGTGACAAGACAAAATCCACAAGTAAGATTCAAATAAAGAGGAACTAGAATCAACAGTTCTTGCTAGTTGTGAGAATGTGATACCATGATAATTTGATATATAGAGGCATTAAACATATTTTTTGGGTGCAGATATATGAAATACCTTGAGATTGACCCTGACCAGACCAGTTAGACCATATGAACGTGCAGCAACCAACACAATATTTGCTTTCCTGCAGATACCATCTAATTTCAGTAAACAACCCTCTGGAAGCTGCAGGAGAAAAAACCTAGAATTAGCATATCAATAGCTAAAGCTATTCTTTTGTTTTGTAAAAAGCATAAGCATTCGTTCAGAAAATGTTCTGGGTACACAGAGAAGGCAAGAAAATTAATCACTCCTTTTGCAGCTTACCCTAATAGTAAACACACACCTGAGTAGCAACGACAACGGTAAACTGGGAAAAGAAGGAAGGATTTGTGTCTATAAGAGACACTGGAGACTCTTCGATAAACTTGGCTTTTACAGCATCATTCAGCTCTTGCAGGAACAAACATATAGATTTTGCTCTTGATTGCCCCAAGCATCCTACATCCACTGAACATAAACACAGAGTACTCAGAACATGAGTTACATTGCTTTACTGGAAATCAATCAAAATGGAACAGGAACAACCCCATAGCACAGGAATTACATAAAAAGTTGTTCCCCAGGTCAGATAGTTCGACTTTGGAGCCATCAACAACAGTAACACTTCCTATTCCTCCAAGCACAAGATTCTTCAATGCTTCAGATCCTGTAGGGCCACATGTAAGCAAGCATATGCTAGCATTCTCCAGTGCAGCCTGTCCTTGATCACCCCATATCCTATACTTTGTATGAACAAAACAACAAGTAGTTTTCAGTGTGGATAAGTTTCTCCTTAGATTTTGTAGGGTGTCAAATAAGTAGAGAATAAGAAGCATATACAAGACACTTCTTGGAAATCAAAGGAGCAATGATAAAACATGGGCTATGATGATTTTTACAAGGTAAAACTAAACGGTGAATTGTGGCTTTTATGTGCAACTAGAACCACCCACGTTTCTATTTTCGAGTTTCCATGTCTTCATTTGGAATCGGGGCTCTTCTATCTTCGACTTCTTTTTTTGGCTTTATTCTTTATTTATTTCATTTCGATTTTTCAAACGAATTGACCAACCAAACTACAATGTAAGGCTTGCAGCTTTCGAACACACTTCCGTCAGGGAAAATTCCTCCAGCTCTAGACCACACGTCAGCCGAATAGCAGCAGGAGCCTAACCCTAGATCAGAGACCGCATCCACTTGAACCGGAGCCCAGCGCGGTACCGGAATTCCATCGCCGCAGAGCCCTGAACCCTAGGACCGATGGCAAGCGCCCGGAATCTACCCGTCAGAGATGGGAGCGAGGGGAAGGCACTGAGAGCGCAGATGAGCGCCGATTGGTTTACCTGAGCTGGCGATCGTACTTGGTCTTGGCCTCGGCGGCGGCGGCGGCGGCGGCG
>KE373301.1:393189-405434 GCA_000418225.1 Zizania latifolia | reverse complement strand
AGTCTGAAGAGAAAATGCGATTGCTGCTTGCCAAGAACTCTAAGCGGCTGAAGTTCTTGGTTCAAAGAGGTGCTGAATCTCACAAGATCGATGCAGCTCGAAGTTTGGTCAGGAAGCTATCAACAAAAATACGAATAGCTATGCGAGTTATTGCTAAGGTCTCAAAAAAGATAAACAGAGTAAGGAACCAGGAGTTATGGCCACAAATCAGTACCTTAATCCAAGGGTTTGTGAAAATGTGGCAAGACAAACTGAACTGCTACCAGATACAGTATCAAGCAATATCAGAAGCTAAAAACCTGGATTCAATTGTTTCCGCTGGAACTAATCTAGATCTGGCAATGGAACTTGAACTAGAGCTGATTAAATGGATCGTTAATTTTTCCTCTTGGGTGAATGCGCAGAGGAGTTTCATTAAGGCTCTGAATGGATGGCTAACCCTCTGTCTTAACTATCAGCAAGAGGATACAGTTGATGGGGTTCCTCCGTATTCTCCTGGAAGAGTGGGCGCACCCCTTGTGTTTGCCATCTGCAATAGCTGGTCCCAGGTTATGGATCGGATTTCTGAGAAGGAAGTGGTTACTACTATGCAAGCTCTTGTGTCTAGTGTAAGGAGCCTGTGGGAGCAACAAAATGTTGAGCAAAGTGAACAATTCATTGCAATCCGTGAAGGAGAAAAATGGACCAAGATATTGGAAAGGAAGACCCTAGAGATTAACAAGAAGAAAAGCACACTGCTGAAGGTTGTACTCCCAGTTATGGCTGCTCTGCTGCTGCTGATAGTTGCAGTTGCAGGCATATGCTTTATATGCAAACCAAGAGCTGAACACCAAAGCAGCAAAGTTCAGAGCAAATATCCACCACAACACATGAATGGTTCAGGCGAAGCTGGGGACGAAAATGCAGAATTTTCATCGGTTGGCTGGGACGTGATCCTCACGGCGACAAACAATTTTTCCGAGTACAGCATGCTTGGCAAAGGGGGCTTCAGAAATGTTTATAAGGGAGTTTTGGAGGGTGGCGTAGAAGTTGCTGTCAAGAGACTTAGCAAGGGTTCTGGGCAAGGTGTTGAGGAGTTCAGAAGTGAAGTAGTTCTTACTGCCAAATTACAGCATAGAAACTTGGTACTTGTGCAATGGATTGAAGGTCGAGTCGAAGATGTAAAGTGGGAGGACTTAGAGAAGTTGCAGCCTGAATTCTTGGAAGCACTGGCTTGAGGGCAAGCCAGTTTTCAAGAAGGGGTGAATGTTAGGAGCTCGCTATAGGTGTGTGGGTTATGGGCTATAACTAATTGGGCCGTTTGGATGTAAGGGCAGTTGACATATGTGTGAGTATATATATAGCTGCTGGATGAATACTGTAAGGTGGCATCGAACGAAAGGAAGAACACCGGCGGCTGGCTTGTGGGAGGGCTTTCCTGCACCAGATTTTTGTTTCTATCTTTCTGCTGTGATTCCTGCGTTCTAAGTTTGATTGTGTTCTTGGGTTGCTAACAAGAGGGCGGGGTCGTGAGGTGGAAGGTTGCGGCTCCGGCGAAGGAGGAGTGGGCCGCGGGCGTGGCCGGGCGGCAGACGGAAGGTTAGCGTCAGTCACCCTGGATGAATTGTGGCGTGGCGTATGGGTTTGTCCATGTTTCTATGGTTGATCTGACCTTCTGGGAATTGCATATTCATGATTTTTGATCGATTTCGCATGGTGGTTAGTGCTTGCTTCCAGGAATGGAAGTTTGTTGAAAATTAGGATTGCTGAAGCGATAGGCGTGCTTACGTTTCCTTGCATAGTAGTCGAGTTGCTTATAGGAACAAAAATAGTTGGTAATGATGGCAATAGTGAAAATCGAAGCTCCTTGCTGTTGTGTTTGTCCGACAATTCTGATGAACACAAAAGGTATTGTGATCATGTAAATTCCACTGAATAAAAGGGGGGATTTGTTCTGCTAATGTTATGCTTATGCTCTATAACATCTTTGAGGGGGGTTTTACTATGGATCAGAATAACTATTTGCTTTGGAGTTGACCTGTTCATGTTCTGCTGGTCTTGTTATCATGGCATTCGCATACGAACAAGCAACGACGTGTCCACGGAGTATTATCGGATTTTAGAAGTAGCACTGGAACCACCACATTAAATGATTATGTATGTTGTTAAATTTCGAACTGTTCAATATGCTCCTACGAGAAATATTAATAGTACCCTATAAACTTGTAAAGTTTTTACGCTTACACTGTTATAGTTTTTGTTGTTTCTTCTGTCTGAATAATGTTTGTTGCTACAGATTTGTTCAGATTCTAGGGAATTTAAGCACAAAAGGTTTATTGGCAATTCTACAAGATGTTATGTCAGTGAACAAATGGAAGATGGATTGGGAAGTTGCCATTTACAGCCTTCTGTGATGGCAGAATTAATGGATTTTGATACAGCAATGGGAGCGCTGATAGCTTCTGAAGAAAATTCCTTTTCATTGCCAAGAGGGAGCAACATCTCCAGCAATAGAAAATTGCTACATGCGATCAGTAATACCTCAAGTTATGGATTGCCTTGTCAGCCAATGTTTCATTTCAGCAAACACAGTACTAATGCAAAACAACCTCCACTGTTAAAGAATTCTCGATGGATTAGTAATCTCATTTATCAATTGGAATTGGTTAGTAGTGCTGCAAGATCTGATTCTATAACTATGGGTTCACAGAATGCAAAATATTCACTATCTGAGAAAATTTCACGCTTACGACAACCACGGTATGGTAGAAGTTATCAGAATGGAAACTGCATTGGTGCTTTAAAGAGGCATCATAATATCGCACATTCTGGAGGAGCAACCAACATGCTAGGAAATTATGAGGTGCACAAGCAGCCTGCCTCATCAGCGGGAAGCCATTGTCAGACTTTATTGGATAATGCATTAGTGACACAAGTGACAACTCTATGTTGCCATCTCTGTTCAGGATCACCCAATGAAGAATTGACTGAACAGTCATGGAGCTCTACAAACAGTGAGTCTGAGAAGGCTGTGTGTTTTTCCTCCAGTGACAGCATTGATGATTTGCATGCATCGGTTTCAAGTGATACTAGTGACACAAGTGACAACTCTATGTTGCCATCTCTGTGTATAGTAGTAAATGATCAATGGAGGATGGCTTTTAAGAAGGTAAAACACTGAAAACTCTTCAATGTTGATAACATTCTTGACAGGAAAAGTTTACTTAGTACTTGTATTTGTTCTCTCTATCTGCTAGCTATGTTGAGCTTCTCATATCTGCTATGCATCAGGTACACTGCCCTCTTGCTGCAAATTTGGACTCTGTCTGTCACTAACAGCAAGGAGATAGAGCAGCCAAGTCCAGTATCTGTTCTTGAAATTCCAGCTGAAGATTGCTCTGTTTCTAAAACCATCGAGCTAGGTACAACATATCCTCGTTGTGTTTTATTGTTCCCTTCCAATTTCCATTTTCCTTTATTGCATATAATTTGTGTTCTACCTATGTATTGCAGATCTCCAGTCAGGACTTGCATCTGTGGAGAGTGCAGCTAATGTAGAAGACATTGGAATTAGTGATGATTTCATATTTTTCGGGGTGGATGTTAGTCGAAACGGTGAAGCCATACAGCTTGTTGAAGATATTTTTGAAGAATTTGAAGATGAGGAGGAAAGATAATTTTCATACTTGCTGGATATATTGATTCTTTCTGGCATTCATTGCACTGTGGAGGATCAGTTGTACAAGGTATGCCAATCTCTTGCTTGCCCCACAGGTTATGATGTGTTTGAGAAGCTTGAAAAGAAGTACATGAAAGTTGCTCAATGGTCGAGGACAGACAGGAAGCTTATATTTGATATGGTAAACACCATATTATCGGAAATTCTTGCCCCATGTTTGGACATGCACCCTTGGGTGAAAACTGCTAGAAAAATGGCACCAGTATGGGGCTCAGAAGGTCTCTTGGAGAAAGTTTCACAGATGCTGGTTCAGAGACGAGAAGAACTTGCTTTAAGTAAGACTAAGCCTGAGAAAAAGGCGTTTGATTGGAAGTGGTCAGATTTAGCAGATTGCATAGACAAGGTTGGAAGGGATGTTGAGAACATGATAAAAGATGATCTTTTGGAAGAGCTGCTTTCAGAGCTGCGGTCCAGTTAGGCGATTAGCTACTGTCAGGTTTCCACGGCCCAATACACTTGCTCCCCTCGTTATTTGTTTTCGTTTTTCCTTAGGTTTTGTAGTTTGTTTTAGTGCTTATCTGGTCCATATGGTCAAAGTATTTCATTGATTGAAGCATTGGTTGACGAGTTTTTTAGTTGAGTCGCCGTGCTTGTGGAATTGTGTGTGGTATAGAGCAAGTTGTAAATTTTGTTAGTTTAGGTCAGGTCGATAGATAAAATTCTTTTCTACTAGCACGAAAATGAGCAAGCATATAGGCTGTAGGCCTGTAGTGGAATGTGTGAATTATAGTCGTTTTCCATTTTGTTGAAATTTCGCAGTCGGAGGTTTTTAAGTCTGCAAATCCGGGATTTGTTAGTTGTTACCCTGCCAACATTTGTATTGTTTGTTGGATAATAAATGAAGTTTGTACATCTAAATTTTAGTTGAGAGAAACATGTTGGGTAACAGTAAAATTATCCTGCTCCAATGGGATTATTTTAGTTTACTATTGCAGTATGTAACATAGAGCTGTTCAGATCATGCACATGTCTATAAAAAAATAGATCTGCAATCCTGCCATTGTAGTATTATTACTATATTACTTCCTGGTATCATGGATGTTAATTGTTAAACTGATCTGGTTAGTATGGCACCAGAATTGGTCTAGAATCTACATCTTCCCCAACAAATTCTCCTTTGTAACATAGAAAAACTAGAGGAATTTCACGGAATTTAGACTAATTTATTTGAAAATTTATAAAATTCATGCGTTCCGAAGTTAATTGGTTAATTGTTAAGTTGGATGGAACGTTATACTCCCTATTTCAAATATAAGTGCTTTGGATTTCATAACTTTTGAACCTGGAAACATCTGGCCAACTGTTTTCCACTATTTCTCATGATAAAATAAAAGAGAAGCTTTTGTGTTAAATAATTAAATCCAACCGCTGATAAAAATTCGCTTGGCGATTCCGATTGCCACGTCGTCCTAATTGCTGCTCCCCAACTACCACTAACTATGCCCTCGCATGAACCATTATATTGTAGAATTGCCACAAGGGCGTTTCCCTGTGTCATTCCTGTTTTCTACTTCCTTTTCTCCGGAGTCTCGGAAACAAGTTTTGTTAGGAATATTTGGACTACATGCATGTAAACTAGACTCGGGACTCAAGAGTGACCCAGGAAAAAATAACTCAGATTACAGTTTTCAGATTCACTCTTACCTGTTAAAATCACAACAAAGCATGTTATTTGAAAATGTATCTCTAATCCACCTGCTACACAAGTTCCCTTTACAACCTGAAAATTAACATTAAAAAGTCTTGCAGGCCAGAGATTGAGACAAGACAACATATCACCGTGCATTAACACACACGCTAATCTAGTTGCCATCGTCGCGACTCGCGATTCGGAATTTCGGATCAGAGTTGGTGTCGTCATTTTTGCTGTTGCGGTGTCACCTCAACCACCAACATCTAGGGTTTTGCTTTCCACAGCTCCAGCTTCCAAATTATGTTAAGTAATTTTTATTATTTTTGGAATTAAAGCTCCTCAAATGACATAGATTTTAATTTTACGTTGTAAAATTTAATATACGTAGAGTCTAAAAATAAACTAGAATGTAAAAACGAAGAAATATGTGTCTTTGATTTCTACTGGCTAGAGTTGGATAATAAAATAAAACGATTTAATTTATTTTTTATTCTAAAATAAAAACTATACTACTTAATTAAATGCTTGGATCTCAATCTACCAATAGATCCAGACGAAAGATTTTTAATTTAGATTTGATGGGAAAGATAGAGATGTGCCGGGAGCCCGGGACCTAACCATCTCGTGGTCCTATGATTCAACTACCCTTCCCCTTGCCCACATATACGCGAAAATACAAGTGATATTTGCATCTTGATAAATATATATCTCCACGTTTTTTTGGTAGTTGCCCAACCGATTGTGCAATCTGCATCCATGGCCGTGACGGAGGTGGAGGTCGACGGCGTCGTCTTCCCGCCGGTGGTCCGCCCTCCGGGCTCCGGCTTCACGCACTTCCTCGCCGGTGCAGGTTCGATCGTTGCGTGGCGTGTCAGTTGAGAAGATCATGTAAGCGATGGCGCGTAGCGTCACGGGTTAGGTTCTCTGTTCGGCGTGCAGGGGTGCGTGGATTGGAGATCGGCGGCAACTTCATCAAGTTCACGGCCATCGGCGTGTACCTGGAGGACGCGGCCGTGCCGTCGTTGGCCAAGAAATGGGCCGGCAAGACCGCCGACGAGCTCGCCTCCGACGCCGCCTTCTTCTGCGATGTCGTCACCGGTAATAATTCACGCTAGCTCCGTCTCGTGCGAGGGGTAGGCGCCTAGGCGGTGGCTGCTCTTACTACTACATCGCTAACTCCGTTGCTCGTGCGCTGCGACAACGTACAGGCGATTTCGAGAAGTTCACGAGGGTGACGATGATCCTGCCGCTCACCGGCGAGCAGTACTCGGATAAGGTGGCCGAGAACTGCGTCGCGTACTGGAAGGCCACCGGCGTTTACACGGACGCCGAGGGCGTGGCCGTGGACAAGTTCAAGGAGGCCTTCAAGCCCCACAGCTTCCCGCCGGGCGCGTCCATCCTCTTCACCCACTCCCCCGCCGGCGTCCTCACCGTGAGCTCCTGCACCCGACCCATCCCTCGGTCGCTGCGCCTAACTCCGATGCATGAATTGTCGTGATTGGGCTTCGTCTGATTCAATTTCCAGGTCGCGTTCTCCAAAGACTCGTCGGTGCCGGAGGACGCCGTCGCGGCGGCGATAGAGAACAGGGCGCTCTGCGAGGCGGTGCTGGAGTCAATCATCGGCGAGCACGGGGTCTCGCCGGCGGCGAAGCGGAGTTTGGCGGTCCGGGTCGCGGAGCTCCTGAAGGTGGACGCCCCCGGCGACGCGCCGGCGGTGGAGCCCGCGTCGGTGTCAGTCTGAAAACCGAGTTACTGAACGCGAGGGACGCCGGCCGCCCGGCCCGCTGCTCTCCGGCGGTCCGCGTCAACTGTCAAAGATATCATTATCCTACACTTCTCCACTCGTACTGATCTTTTACTGTTCGAGATTGGTGCCGTTCTGAGTTGTTGATCTCTGTTTCTTCTTCCTCGTGTTTGGCTACCAACTTGTTATCCTGAAATAAAAAAAAGCTGATGTTCAAAGGTTTCATATCCAATTGTCTCGCGTTTCTCATTTGCTACTCGCTTTTTACTCTATTTTTATCGAAACCCTATTTTTAATATCACAAAAAAAGCTCCAACAGGTTTCTTTATGGCTTGCTATCCTGCCATCCTCTTAGATGCGCTTGCTACTAGTAGCGAGTCTTGTTTGCTCACGAGATTTGATAATTTATTGTTTAAAAGATTTAGCTATTTAATTATTTATTACTTTGATAAATAACATATTGAATTGGTCTAAGCTAATTTTTTATAAGTGGTAAATATCGAATTGAATGTTTCCTCAAATTTTGTCTTAAAATAAGTGATCGTCTAAGTACTACTTGTCACATCAATTACCTCTCATTCCAATCTCAATATCCTCCCACTTCCATCACCCCTAATTTAACGAGAATTTATTTTATTTTCCTATTAATATGACTTTTCAACGACACTTAATTTGGTACCTTTGCGAAACATATTTTCTGCTCAAATGTGGTTCAGCCCAGCCCATCCAACCAGTAAGGATTCGAGTCTCAAGTTTTCTTATCTCTGGAGGGCCGGACTGTCAACGAATGCTGGAACCATGCAGGCCGTCAATGGGCTTCGTTCATCTGGCCACCCATACAATACAGGCGCACTTGCAAGGCAGTGGTACTAGTCTACTACTGCTCCGTGACTCTGCAACCAGTGGCAGCTCGGCTTGAAATGAATGCGAAAAAAACGGCAGCATGGTACGCCTAGATCGACCTGCCTCACTGGCATTTAACACCTAAGCTTTACTAAGCCGGACTTGTTTAGCGTGACTTTGGATTCTAATTCGGTCGATCCTCATTTCTGATTCTCCATGTAAGTAATTATAAAGTAAATTAGATTTAACCGTAAAATCATTTAACTATAAGAACTAGATTATAATTCTTATAAAAGAATAGTACTCTAAAACAACCATTATATACGTGTCTTTGGTTTATATTATATATATGCAATAATTTGTGTTAAATTATCTAAAATTATATAAACAAAAATAAAAAATAATATAAACTATAAATCATATTATTTATATTGTATGATATTCCAGTATACTTTAATCATTTATAAATATTTCTAAGATAATTTTAATTTTTGTTAGCCTGATTCTCGTAAGAAACAATATTTTATCTGATAATCTGGTATTACAAAAGGAGAATCAAATGTCCTAAATTTTATCACGAATTACTTCTGTATTTATCCGTTTAGTAAAGATTTTAAATGGGATCAACATAAAAAATCGTTCCCAAACAATGCCTTTTTAGTGATCTTCAGAGAGGCTACTGCAACGAGGCGTTGGTGGCGTACGGCGTACGGAACGACACACGTTTTTCACCCGACACGGCCAGCGCCACTGATGTACATACGACGAGCCCGCGTCACGTGCGCGCACTGACACACGCAACGGCTCGCTACAATTTGCGGCTGCTTCCGCGGTTCGCCTCGCGGAGCCGGCCGGCTCGCTCCGTGCCGGTGCCGCGGCCGCGGGCGTCAAAAATCGCATCTTTTCTCGCGAAAAATGGGAGAAATGAGAAATCGCGCAGCGTTTTGGGGGCGGAATGATCGGTCGACCAACGGCGAGAGGAACGGCTCGGCGTCTCGCTGTCGCGGCTGGAATCCGTGACGCCGACTCGCCAGCTGCTGATGACCAGGGTTAGAAGTTGGGAGAAGAATCTGATGCTGCTTTCTGCGTGCATGCGATCGATCGATCGCGACAGCTGCTGATCTTCTTCAGCTTTCTCACCGATGACTTTACCATAGCTTGTTCCTTTTCGAAAAAATTTATCATTGCCACTCTTAAATATCTAATTTGAGATTGATACGTAGAAATATCAATGTCAATAAATATGGATTCGGATGACAAAAATACGAAACCACTTCTTAAGAGTGACAAATTATTAAATCTCTCATTCTTTTCAGGCAGAAGCTGCATTTTCACTTGGTGGAGGCAGCGAAAAATAGAGAATATACATATTAGATTTTGTGAATATATTAGATTTTAGGAACTAATTTTTAGGCTAAGAGATACAGATGTTAAACTTAGAATATATAGATACAACTAATTTAAGATATTAAATACTAATTTATTTTTAGTATCCTCGAATAACATACCTCCGCCGGTACCCTAGCACTAATTCATGCTAATGCTAGGTTGATTATAGGATGGAAGTATGTGAAGGCTTAAAATAATCAAGATTATAACATAATTCTAATTATCAAATAATCTAATTATTTGAGTAATTCGCTAGTTAGATAATTTAAACTATTCGGTAAACCTGATTATTGATGATGATAATACTGTATTAAGAGTGAAAAGACTTAATGCACTGTGTTAAGAGTGAAAAGACTTAATGCACTTGAGTAATGATAGAATACTAATTATTTTAATATCGAGTGGAAATTTGTGGGCAATTTACAGAAAAATTCGAAGAGTATGTGTATAAAACCGGGCAATCGGCCTAGATAATCCAATCTTCACAGGATTGTGATTATTAGTTTATTTCTAGATTATGATTATTCTCTAAGCTAAAAATAATTTACCTATTTGGTAAATAATCCACTACTGGTTTAATTATAATTCTGATTTATGCTATTCAAAGAGGCCATATATATATTTTTGACGCCGAGTTCCGGACATGGCTGAGGTTGCCGTGTCGCACGGCCACGCTGTCGAGGTGCCACTGCCACCGAGGAGTTGCTCCGTATTTCCATAAAACCAAAAACCGAACCAAACTATTTTGGTTTTATTAATTTAGGCTTATTGTTCAAATTTTACTTTCTAAAAACCGAAAAAACAATCGAATGAATCAAATAAACGGAATGCCGACCCCAAGGAATACTCATGCATGCATGATACAGCCAGGTATCTCTCCTGAACTACCAGATCAAGGTACAATGATTTGTCTACACTGTGGTAGGCTCCAACGTTGCTATGATAATCCATTATTTCAAACGAAGACAACATGTGCAGGAACTTGTACACATTACCTGCAACTGCAACTGTCTCTCTCTGCATCCTCCTGTTTTCCATTTGAATTCTAGTGACAGGAAAACTGTGGGCGCTTCAGCATTAAGAAATTCGACAGGCCGGAGCGAGGACATGGACAGGGGGCCGTCTTTGTTCTTGCATCAACATGCCGGTTTTCTTGACAAGATTTGATCATGGAGGCTATCGGATATTGGAGGAGCTTTCCTCCAAAACTTTATAACATTCCTTGAACTATTCGGACCTGTGCTGTTTCAGCCACCGTAGCAATTCTGCCACTTCCTTTGTGGAGAAAAAGGAATGGAATCCTTATCACTTTTAGAAAGCTGTTCATGAAAGAACAAGGAGGACAAATCTAGAAGAAGATCGGAACAATCAGTTGTACTCTTCAAACTTGAATAAACCACATTACTGAAAAAACAAATAACCAGCTTCAGTACTGTGATTTCATCATGGGATTATTCCTGTACGAAGTCAATTAGTTCCATTATTCAAATCAATAATTCACTAGAGCTTGTTACATCAATCTCAACCACTATATTAATTTCTTGATAGGGCTTTCTGTGGTGGAAATAACAGAGGGCTTAAGCAGGGCGAAGAAGTGAACCATACGGCAACAAGCTGAAACCTGAAAGCCTGAAACACGCCAAGACTTATCCCTGTAACGTGGCAGCTACAAACGAACCGTTTCCGTCAAGCTAACACATGTGACTACTCCTTTTCTGGATACATATACAAATACTTGTACACATCCTAACTCTTTGCCTAACTTTGCTTCCTACCTTTTCCCAAAAAACTTCGAGTGTTGCGAGTCACTTCATCACTTCACGCTCACTCGTTTGTTTTAACCTCCGTAGGTTTCACTTGGTGTAAAGGGGAAACGTAGAAGCATTTTTTAGAAGTTAGCACAGCTGCTACTCTACCATGAAAGGCTAAGACGCTAAGTGTTAGCCTTCTATATGAGCAGCTTCCTCACAGCCTCACTTCCAGTTCCATTACACTGCCCAAACATAGGCTCAACCTGCTTACTACTCACTAGTACTCACCACTGACCACAGCATGGCTCCTTTGCTCTTCAAGGACATGAAGAGCCTTTCGTGCTCGTCTCCGGCGTCCACGGCGATATGCCCGAGCTTGGAGCGGCAGCCGATGGTCCGGTCGCACAAGGCCATTGCTAGCCCTCTCTGCCAGGTACCCAGTGAGCCAAGAACCCACAGGCAAGACTGCAAGAGAGGGCAGCACAAGGCGGTCGCAAATGGTGACTTGGTGAGCCCGGCCGGCTCGTCCAGGTACCTGCTGAGCGGCCGTGCCGCCGCCGCCGCCGCCGAGGAGATCCATGAGGTGGAGGCTGCGGCTGCTCCGGCTGTCGATGCCAAGATCAAGGAGGAGCAAGCTGGTGATGTGAAGAACACACAGACGCAGGAGCAGGTGAGGAAATTATGTTTCAAATTACTTGTGAACCAGTACTGATTAATAGTAAGCAGCACTTGTGTTTTGAAGCTTTTTTTGGATATCTTCATTTTCTCTTTCTATCACCGAGATATCAACTTATGTTCGATAAAAAGAGAATAAATTAAGTTGTAGAAAAACACGGATTTGAGATTATGCAATCATTAGTACTCATATCCTTATGAGACCCAGAGGATTTTTATATGAGGTGATTTTCTATTAGATATGGGAACCTCCACCTAAAGAAAGGCAGATATCATGATGGCGAATTGACAACCACATATATATTTTCTGGGCAAAGGATTGATATATGCTACTTTCTGGATCGCAACGAGATTTGTACGAATATAGAATAGCTGGATAACTATATAGTTTTTTTGTCTAGTATCAGAGATTCAGAATCAATCCATAGAAAAAAAAAAAGACAGATTTATAGCATAAGCCTTAAAATAAAGAGAGATTCAGAACATAACCTT
>KE373301.1:350616-362564 GCA_000418225.1 Zizania latifolia | reverse complement strand
CAAATAAATTATAAAATGATGAGTTTCACATTTTTAGATAGTGTTTTGTTGTTGCTTTATAATAGCAAGTTATCAAGTAATAACTAAGCACTAACAAATAAATTATAAAATGATGAGTTTCACATTTTTAGATAGTGTTTTGTTGTTGCTTTAGTAGGTTGGACTGACTAATTGGGCTAAGCTCGTTAAGCTCGCGAGCCAGCTCGAACTTGCTCGTTATATTAACAAGCTAAAATACCTGCTCAGCTCGTTAGGAAAATAGAACGAGCCAAGCTGGTCACGAGCTGAGTGAGCTAACGAGCTATAAGTTTTTTGTCTAGCCCTACCCTGAACTTTGCTGGGTGGTCTATCCAATACCTTAAATATAAAACTAACTAACTAACCAAGTATTTCACACACCCAAACTTTTCAACTCCGTGTCAATCTGCCACCTTAGAGATGTATCAATTCATCGAATGGTTTCATGTTTTTACTTCCAACATCTCTAGGAAAGAATTTTGATTTATTCTTAGAGCCTCTTATTATAGTCTTATAGAAGAACTTCTTGAACTATAGAGGGGTGTCGGTACATATGATGTAGTTAGTGATTCAAATTTTGACCTTCGTGTAGCTGTGCTTTGATGCATACAAGACTATCCAGCTTTAAGCAAAATATTGGGACAAACTACAAAAGATTATTATGCATTGTGACAAAAAATACATTGTCACAGCCACTAAGGAATAAGCTAGGCTACCTTGGTCATCGTTGTTACCTTTCAATGACACATGCTTGACGGAGAAGCTCAGCTTTTGATGGGCTCCATACATTCTAGGAGCCAAAGAATTCACTATGGAGGAGGTCATGGAATAACTAGAGAAGGTGAAAGATGTCAGGCCAGGTAAGCATGGTGAAAGTAAGAAACAATGGCATGAAGAGCTAGTAATTTATTACCACAAAGTTGGATGGTGGAAGTTGTTGTATCGAAAAGACATGCTGCTACCACACAACCTTGATGTGATGCACATAGAGAAAAACATACGTGACAACCTTCTTTCTACATTGCTAAACATCAAGGGTGAGACAAAGGACATAGTTAATGATAGACTGTATTTGTATGATATGGATATAAGGCATGAATTGCACTATGAGTAGGATAATTCTAAGGTTAAATTTCCACCCATTTGGTATGTCTTAAAACTAAACAAAGAACATAATTTTGTACGTTGTTTAAAGGTGTCAAGTTTCCAGATTGATATGTAGCCAACCTAGCAAGATCCATAAGTTCAAATGGTTCCAAGGTCCAGGACTATAAAAACTCATTATTGTCATGTCCACGGACATGTATACATACAAGGGGTTTGGAGGGAGCAAGCTTCCTAGCGAAACTTGATGGCCAGCTACTGTTTCTTGGTGTGGTTGTACATGAAGATTGGGGGCTAGGGTTTCTCCTGTTCCCATCGCACCATTCAGTTATTTGGGCATTCGGATGAATGTGTTTGCCACCACAATGTAATGTACTATTACCTATGTTTCATAATGCAAATCGTTTGATTATTTTAAAAGTCAAACTTCTTTAATTTTGATTAAGTTTAAATAAAAATTTGTTAACATTAAAAATATCAAATGAATACACTATTTATATATACTTAATGCTTGATTTAATGAAACTAATTTGATGTTGTAATTGTTAGTATATCTTTTCATAAAATCAATTAAAGTAGAAAATTTAAAAAAAAAAAGTAAAACAATTTATACAAGTAGTGTGTCCGTGCTAACGTAACAGTTAAAACCAAAAGGCAATAAATGTTTTGAACTTGAGAAAATAATTAGATAAATTATGATTCACGTCAAAAGATGTCAGTGACAAACAATATACAGCAGCCAATGACCATTTTTTCCGGGATCTTTGAATTTGAATTCATGAAATGGCATGACCATTTATTATGTGAGACATGGAAATACATATCTTGGTGTAGTTTTTAGTGTGGACAAAGTAAAAAACATCTCGGTTGGGTAAAAAAATTTGGTGGATGTAAAAAAGAAAATTTTGGTGCATTACCTAGGGAAGATTTATTGTAAACTTTTTAAAATTCATTGCAAAAACGGAACACGTACCCAACTATTCAGTGAGGGAGATTTAGTGGTAAAAGATCCAAACTTGAAAATGACATCAGTAGTCTAAACTCTGAAGATTCTAAAACAAAATCCTAAAGAAATAAACAAGGACTCAATCTTCTTTCTTTATGTCCCATGAAAGCATAGGAAAAAAATGCAATCTGTACAAATATATACAATCATATGTCAGTAATTAAAAATGCTGATTTGATGTAGCGATAAAGAACCTTGCTCCAAAACAAAAACAGGAACTATACACCTGTGACAATCCAAATTACTACCAAGTGCAGCAAGTCGGCAACCACATCAATACAAAGCAAAAACCTAAAGCAATCAATATATTAACTTAGTTTACGAAAATTGATGAAAATGTTTACGATACTTACCAGCAGGCAGCTGCTATTTGAAAAGTATCACCGTGAGTATCATAAGTATCTAGTAGCCTTCCTTACATACTTGGATCATAAGAAGAAACACTAACACGAATTCTTCTAACTATTTCGTCTGGACACCTTGAATTGATGTCAAAGCTTGCTGGACTAACATCCCCAGATGAGGTTTGCACCTGAGACAACAGGAGGATTTGTATGCGAGGAAAAATCTTCTCAAGTGGAATATTTTTAAAATAAAAAGTACAAAAGCTTATATGCATGAACAATATCAGACCAACTACACAAGCAAAACATAATCAGTGGAGACAAATGTCAGCTAGCAGTTCTTTTGAGAAAAGATAATTTGGTGGTTCAGGAAATATCAGTTGGCAGTTCTTTTTTCCAAAAGATCATTTAGCACTACAAGAGATATTACCAATAACTTGCTTTAGAGTTCTAGAGTTGAAACATTATACACATGATAAGTCAAAACACATCATCCCCATTTGGAACAACTTATTGGTGACTTATGATTAAAGTAGAAACAGATTATGTGCCAAACGGAAAAAATATAGAGTATTAATCATAATCAACAATATAACTAATAATCAGAATCAGTCATCTCCCTACTTATCAAATACTCAGGATTATGTTATAATCTTGATTATTTTAAGCTATCCCAAAGGGAGCTATCACTTTGGATTAACATTTAGAGGTTCCATGTGCAATAGAAATATCTAAAATTTAAAAGAAACACACCATCACTTAGAAAAATAAAAGGGCGTCAACACTGAGCTAATTAAGTGTAGATGCATGTTGTAGTCTTGAACAAGTCAATGTTCAAGGGTATTTCCCCAGAAAGTGTAGATGTAAGTGTTTATATTATTTTTTAACACCAAAATGCACATCACCACCCACAAGAACAGAGGTATTCAATTATAATTTGAAATAGCAAAGGGCAACCAGCATATGACACAGTTAGAATCAAGTGTGCATTGTAACTAAACATACTCCGTATTGGATAAAACTAAAAACGGAAAGGGCTCA
Organism: Zizania latifolia; assembly: GCA_000418225.1. Taxonomy (NCBI): domain Eukaryota; kingdom Viridiplantae; phylum Streptophyta; class Magnoliopsida; order Poales; family Poaceae; genus Zizania; species Zizania latifolia. The sequence goes on along the minus strand of KE373301.1, from coordinate 359,051 downwards.
TAGCATGTTGAAATTTTTCATTAGTCAACAGAACACCGAGGCTACTTAACAATTATTCTATTAAAACATCCAAAACTCATACATGGTATCTATCAAGTGATTGCTTATTCCAAAACATATACCTCAAGAACACATAGTCTCGATGGAAAAGCCATAAGGTGCTTCCCCTACTGTTAGCAAATCAAAAAACTGACACAAATTGGCTCAAAGAAAACACTCGTACTGCTTTCCATGATCTGTCAGGCTAGTGTTTTCGTTAAGTGGCATCTCGCATATTCCAAAATACGATTATGAGATTGGTGATGCATTTTGGCCTAGCACACTGATTAGAGGCCATGAATGAGTAACGAATCTGAATAGGACGATGGTTTTGTTAAATGAAAAAATGGAACCATGGATTCCTCCCTGTGGTTCTAAAAATAATGTACTGTTGGATCACCTGCTTGTTCGAATCAAAAGGTACTAAAAGAAAATCATCCAATCCTTGTTTGAATATGAGTCCAGCTTAAAAGCTAATCAGGGAAGAACGTTTCCAACTTTTTGACTAAAAAGCCAAACAACCTCTAGATAAAATCTCCGTTGACTCACTTAGGACAGCCTTCGTGCTGATGACTGACGACTCAACCGAAGGATAAAAACGATTTTAAAAGAGGAAATGTAGAATGGAAAAATTGATCCCCAGCCAAGCAATTATCAGCATATAGTCAAACCATATAATTTTGTGAAATTAAGTCAAACTATATACTATGAAATATCTGCATTTTGGGTTGTCTAAGTAATTGTGTCAATGGAGTTGAGAATTGCAGTCCGAAAACTATTAGATGGTGACAATTCGTAAGGAACACCTCACCTGCACGGCTCGCACAGCGAAAGCTGGCCGCTACGCTGGATCCTTCGCCTGCTCCAAGAGCTGCTTATGCATCAGCATGTCTTGACTACCTTTCCTATAGTGTTTTTTGAAAAGATCAAACCAGCTAGCATCTGGTTTGGAAGAACCTTGACCACTGCTCCTAAACTCAACTGTGGTTTTATAACTGAGAATCAAGAAGAGGAGAAAAGTGCCAGGAAAAACTCACCAAGCAGGGTTTCTGGCCAAAGACAATCCAGCGACCAAAGCTACAAGAATTCCGATGCAGATAAAAAGCTGATTAACTGAACCAAGTGCTCCACGGATTTCAGTTGGAGATATCTGCAGGTGCAAACACAAATAGTTTAGTCGTTTTACATGTTCAATAACACAACTAGTAGTTGTTGAACAATGATTTCAATATTATTTATCAGTTATCACAACCTTAGATATGTAAAGGGGCACAAGAGCAGAAGAGATTCCAATACCAATCCCAGCAAGTAATCGGCCAATAATCATTGTGTGAACATCTTGAGCTGTTGCACTACAAATGTTTCATGTGTTAGGTTAACATTAGATGATAATAGTGTACATTGTTTTTTAAAGAAAGTGTACATTGCAAGTTATAAGTTATAACACAGTTAATTGAGTCTTGAAACACACCTAAGGAATGCACCTACAGCAAGAGGGATTGCATCCAGAATGAATGAGTCTCGAGGCAGCGGCAGTGGCACCCGCGGCGAAGTCGGCAGAGCCACACGGCAGGGATTTGTCAAAGTTTTTCATGAAAAATTGAACCTGTCAAAACATATCTACAGAATAACAAAAGTCAGATATGTAAAATCTATGCAAACAGAGTTGTGGATAAGAAACTGAACCATAAATACATTTGTTAAGGACTCCTTCATTGCTGACATACACATCTGCATCAATATTCAGAGTTAGGACACCTGTGGTTTTGTTCTAATCCACAGCAATCATTTGACAAAAGGCTAAATACATGATCTGCGTACCATTGAAAGGAAATCATGTTGCAATCTTTCTATAGAACAACTGCTTTTATTCATAACCTTTAATAGGGTAAGGTCATAATCCTTGTTATTCAGGAATCAGGAGCCAAAGTTACTAAAAGAAGCATCCAACAAACCTTTCTCTTAATCATATCTCTCCATGTGACATTCACGTCGGCCACCATTTCTTGCTCCCAAGCTCACAAATGGGCATTCGGTTATCGCAAATTCGCAATGGCAAGAGGCAATTACTAATACATTATTGTGAAATCTTGTGAAACAGGAAGTAGATAAGCAAATATAACTCATTTCGAGATCCGAACAAAGAGGCCCTCTCTATACAGGCCCTCTCTCAAAATGTAAATCTGGCCATTTCAGGGTAACATGACAATGTTAACCACAATGAGGTCTAAATTAAGCAAGCACTAATTGCGACGTGTAACGAATTGGACGAACAGGTTGCAGGTGAGGAGGGCTGCAATTGCAAGGCAACGCAAATACGTGAACCTAGAGCTCGGTGGTGATCGGGTACTCGTCCATGTCGACGGAGGCTTGGATGAGCTTGTCGCACTCGGGCTCCATCCATGTGGTGATGAAGGATGCCAGGTTCAGCCGCAAGTTGCCATCCAGCATCAGCTCGTCGTTGATGATCTGGTACGCCACCTCATTCGGGATCGACTACTCTAGCATCTGGACCCTGGCCGATCGATCAATCGATCAAAGCCCCGAATCAAAACCCGTGACACCGAAGGAACCCATAAAACCAATCTGCAACGGCGCCCGAGTGTTAAACCGATTGGAGAAATGAGAGGCGAGCGCGTGCATGCGTACGTACCTGGGGAGGGAGGTGCGAACGTAGTGGGAGGCGAACATGGAGTGGATGGATTCATCGAAGCCCGACACGCCGTGGGAGAGAACCATTCTAGTGGATTAGATCGCCGACGATGGTGGATGGACTTCCTGCCGAGTTGGAGAAGAAGCTAGCGGCTAAGACGGAGGAGCGGGATGGGGAGTCGACGGCGGGGCGAATCCTCGGGCGAAACAGAGCGCGTGGTGTGGGGGCACGGGCAGCTACGGAGGGCGAAACAGAGCGCGCGGCGTGGGGGCACGGGTGGCTGTGTTGGGCGAGACGGAGCGGAGTTGATTACAGATGAATGGATGTGATTTTACAGTTGAGTGATGATTAAAGATGAATGGTTAAGATTGATTAAATGAGTGATGATGAGTAAAACCAATTCATCAATTATATAGTAGGGTAGATTAGACTTTTTACCGGGCTTAGTTGACGTCCTGAAAGTTGCAATGGTAGATTAATAAGATCAGGAAATTTTGACACGTGCAATTATATTAAGGGATATATTAACTGGACCCGGCTTTGAGTTGCCAGTTTTTTCCCAGGGTTACTCCAATCTCCAGGAGAGGCAATGGTTTTATGTATAAGTAAGAAACTAGTGAGCAGACTGTCTATAAGCATGAGAGGTTTTTCCTACTTTAGGTTCAGTAATACATGATAGTTTCATCTACCCATGCTTTGAGAGGATGCTATGTGCGACGCTGCGAGCTATGGGGTGATAGAACTCATGGGCCTCTGAGAAGATCCTCTGCGCAAGCATCTTCTCCTCCCCGGAGCATTGGGCCAGCGAGCGGTAGAGCGGGCGAAGGTACTTCATCCTCCCCACTTGCTTCAAGCATTTCTCGACCTCGTTGAAGTAGCACCTGCAGCCAGTGGGGATGGCTAGCTGGAGAAATGCAACTTTGATGTCGTAATCACGGCTTTCTGATAGCTTGTACCGCTCATCAAGGGCAGTAACCTACATACAGATAACAAATGGCCATGGCAGAAGTTAATTTGGAGACTGGAGTCACTTAAAGGTTCTACCAATGTGTTACTAATCAAGCTCTGATCCACAGTATGCCATGTAATAATAACAAGTGGCAAATACTAACAACCAAGGTGTTGGTTGAACGCTACAAACGATAAGCTAATTGCCCAGAAAAATAGCAGCAAACTCCCATGCCTGACAGCTAATAAAGGTTTCTTTCCAATGTCTTATTAGCTCCCTACGTCTATTTTACATTGTAAGTCAGCTTGCATTTTTGTAAAGTCAAACTTCTTCAACTTTGACCAAATTTAAATAAATATATATTAACATTTATAATATCAAATAAATACACTATTAAAACATATTTAATAATTAATTTAATGAAACTAAATTTATGTTGTAATTATTGTAATGACAGCTTTCATCTTTCATTTGTAGTGATTGTAAGCCACAAATGACAAAATCATCTTTAGTCAAGCTACAAGTAAGGCATTCATACATTGTAGATAATCGATCAGGAAAAGCAGCTATGTGGTACTAATTATTTAGTGAGTATTGAGACCAGTGAGGATTTCACGTATGTTATCCTGTTATCCGACAAGGCACAGCTCATCATGTAACCACTGAAACTGGGCATTGTGTTGGCTGTAAATGAAGTATATTAGGCTCCTAGCTGTAGCTGCAGACGGGGGAATATCCAAACAAATTGCTTGGACCTACTTCAGTAATCCTTTGTCTTGAGGGGCGTGCAAGTCATCCCAATTAATCTTGCAACATTATTGTGATAGAATTCCAAATGTTGACCTAAGATGGATCTACTGTATATACACTAATCAATTAAACATGGAGATATGTCCGGTAGAGCAACGATAATGTACAGCAACATGTATTGGCAGTCCTTTCTTATGAACATGTAAGCAGAAAATTTGTGTATTTAAACTGAGCAGAACAGGCAATGCAACATTCTGCTATGCTTGCGACTAGGTGATAGGGCAGAAATAGCGAAAGTGCAGCCCTTCATACTACAAATCACTGATTCTGCGCTAAACCAGCAGAGAAAATTCCGTAAAACACTTGTTAGCTCTTGACCTGTTTGGTTCAACTTTCAACTTTTTGATCAAGAAACTGATACGAAAAGCTGAAACAAACACACCCTAAGTACTAGTAGGAATTGTAGTTTTGGACTTTTTTCTAATATGAGTTTCGTACAAATTATTTACCATGCAAAGTGTACCCCAGAGTGTATGCAAAGGGAAATAGCTAGTAGCCACGAAGTTTGATGTTTGCTTCAAAACATTCGCTCTGCTACATTGATAAATTGGCATATGAATGCGAAGTACGTAGGCACAATTTCATCTAGACAACAAAAGCAAGAAGGGTTCATCAATTCACCTCATTTAGCCAAAAATCTTCATTGGTTATGTTAGTAATGAGATTGCCAGTCCAGCTATGTGCGAGCTCAGGTGCGACCAACTGTGGCCCTGAAGCATCCCCCTTGATCGCCGTCGGCGTGAGGAACACCATTCTAGGGTTCTCCATGCCAGCGTAGGGGAAACTTGGCGGTAACACCATCAGATCAAATCTCTCCCACTCATACGGCCCAAACAGCTCCTCCCCAACCTTGACCATCTCCTCAACCCGGCAAATTCCCTCGCCGCCTCATCCAAAACCTTGTCCCCTCCCTCAGCATATACCCGCGTCCTCGGCCCGAGGTCCCTGAACACGATACCACCGGCGGCAAACACGAAGAGGTAGGGCGGCACTGGACTGCTCCATCTCAAACTCCTCCACGTTACGGCCGGTCGCGCCATACCACGGTGATGTCCGATTCTGTTTCTATCTCTTGCAGCCGTATCTCTTCCTATCTCTTCTCGGATTCTGTTTCTATAAGCTGGACATGCAGATATGGATGGAGGAGGTGTATATATACATGGCTTTATGCTTAAAATCAATGAGTTATACCAATGCTTAAAATCAATGAGTTATACCAATCCCTTCTTACAGATGATGACGACACGCGAGGAAAAAAGAAGGCGACATGCGCTGTTGTCTGATGGCCGGAGCGATGGCGTCGACCTGACCGACTACGTCCCAGACGACATTCTCGTCCAAATCCTCGGCTTGCTGCCCACAATGGCCGACGTGCTGCACGCATGCGCGGTGTCGCGGCGATGGGGTCTCCTCGTGGCGCGCGTCCCTTCCCTCCGCTTCGCGATCGAGCTGACCCCCGATAATTCCGATTTGAAGCATCAAAATAAAGTCGACCGCTTCATCGCCTTCATCAACCATGTCTTGGCCAAGCGCGCCGTCCAATTCGACAGCCGCATCGAGGAGCTGTCGATCTTTCTCGAGCCGGACTATGGCAGCCTCGACAGACATCAAGTGCCGACGATCATCATTGACGGCGCACACGTCAAATCGTGGATCAAATATGGTATGCAGCACGTGACGAAATCTCTTGTCTTGATGCTTCGTCTACCGCGTCCGCACGGGTGGTTGTGGTCCAACGACGACATTGATCTGCATGAGCTTCCTAGCTCGACAACATTGGAGACCATCATGTTGTCACTGAACAATGCCAGTCTCCGGCTCCCCGCCACCGTAGTAGCGTTCAATTGGCTGGCAGATCTCCGGCTCGAGGAAATACGGCTCGAGGCCGGCAGCGAACGCCTTTTCAGCCGCCTTCTGTCTTCGGCGTGCTGCCCACGACTGCGGAAGCTAAGCTTGCTGGAAGTTGCCGGGATAACTGAGCTGCAACTCGAGGCCGGCGAACTCTCCGAGCTAACGCTGGAAAGCTTCCACGACCACTTCAATGGCAGAAATTTGTCTCGACTAGAGCTCAACACTCCAAATCTTCGTTTTCTAGACATAAATCATGACATCCTTGATGTGCTGACGATCTCTGCACCGAGGCTGGAGGAGTTGACATCCACCTTCGTTGGCTGGTCGGGCATCAAGCAGCTCAACGTCGGGGACCTGTAGTGCGTGCGGAGCATCAAAGATCTCGAGTTGAATTCTGATGGGCACCCGCTCGACGACGCCGGAATTAACGATTATGCCATTTGCCTCCTGGAGCGCTGCACCTCTCTCCAATGTCTGGGCGTGTTCATTAGCTCTACATACCAGGTATACACGCATGCATGTACTACTAGTAATGGGAATCCCTCCTATACACTATAGCTTTATTCAAGGTAGCAAACTTGCAGATATATATACACACAATTACAAAACTTTACATATATATTTTCTTACATATGCGTATAACAGTGTATATATATAGGTATGTATATATAACTATATATATATTTCAGTTGCCCTGATTAACTTTGTCTAATTAATTTAGGTCGATATGGACATTAACGACTCTGATTACGAAGATGAAGATGAAGAGCTTGTTGATATGATGCAAGATATACCACAATTGCCTAGTGTCAGATGTTTGACAATAGAGATTTCATTGAACGAGTATGCCTTTATTAAAGGCTTGCCATGCTTCATAACTAGATACAGCGCTATCACACGACTCGAACTAAATCTCAATGTCTATATTATGGTGAGGTCCTCTTGCATGTTTTACATCATCGCTTTAATTTAGTTTCACTTAGCTTTTATATATGCATGTACATCTTGTTGCTTCTTGTCTCATCGTAGGCCGCATTTTTTTTCTGAAACTTAAGCTAGCGCATGTGTAGAAATGAAATATGTTTATCCCTTTTTGTTAATTGCATGAATTGGATGTCACGTACAGAAGAAGGACACATCCATCACAGATGCTGGTAATCAAATAGCCTTCACAGCCATCAGCAAGTTGCCACATCTCCGTGAAATTAAGATATGTGGCTTCAAAGGGCTGAGGTGTGAGGCCACGTTGGTGGAATGGTTACATGGAAGCTCCCCTGCTCTTGAGAAGATCGAGCTGTATTTTAACTTGGGAAGATGGAGGCGCGAAAGAGAACGACTCACAGATTTTCTTGCTCGAATTTCTTTCGCCGAGGTTGGTGTGTGGGCGGCATCTCCTATCAGCACCGATCACGGTAATGTCGTGTGGACGTCGGCGCCGCAGGAAGAGGGGGAAATGCATCGACTGAGCATGTGCACCTGCGCAAGAAGCAGAGAAGCCAGGTGTTAAGCTGAGAAAAATACTTCGCCTGCAGCAATCGGGACGACATCAATAACGTCATAGCTAGTAGTCGTCGTAATTACTATATCCCTTTTATCTTGTAATTTTTACTATATCTCTTTTATATTGTTTTTTTTTTGACTTAGGCCAAACTTCTTATATTTTGATAAGTTTAAATAAAATATATTAATATTTAAAATATTAAATAAATACAAAACATATTTAATCATTGCTTTGGTTAAACTAATTTGATATTCTAATTATTGATATATATTTTATAAAGTTGATCAAATTTAAAAAAGTTTAACTAAAAAATCAAACGAGGCAGAGAAAGTAGTTGTTACTCTCTTCCGTTTGAAGATATATAATCAACATCTTACATTATATAAGCTCTTAATGTTACAAAATTGTCACATATTCACGTCACCAAATTCATTCGTTTGTATATGTTTTCTCTAGAGTCAATAGTGCATGGTTTTTCACGGTTCCTTTGAAATTATTCTTTCGTACTTGTATTTTGAACCAAAGCACACAAATAGATATTTACATATTTATTTAAATCTGTTTGGACGTAGAAACCGATGTTTTCATTATCTTAAAAAATACGAAGATTTAGAGTTGGTGTGACACCGTCC
>KE373301.1:331345-350455 GCA_000418225.1 Zizania latifolia | reverse complement strand
CGCCCGTGTTGAGCCGCGCCGCTCGCTGTGCGCCTCGCCTGACCGAACCGCCGCTGCCGTGCGTGCGTCCGCGCCCATCCTCGCCGACCACTTCGCATCCGCGTTCGATCCTCGCCGTTCGTGCCGCGCCGCGTCGCAACCGCGTTGCCACCGTACCGCGTGCTGTGCGCGCACAGTGCCACGTACGGCAGAGCAGCGCCGATGGCCCGCTTGCCGTGTGTCTCATGCCCGTGTGGCGCCGCGTGGCCGTGCTGCACGCCTCCCCTCACGCGCCTGTGCGCTGGCTCTCTGGCGCAGGTGGCCCGCCTGGTAGCCGCAGGCTGCCTGGCCCCTGCCAGCGCTGCGCAGGCCGGCCGACTCTGACCCAGCAAGAGCGGTGCGCCCAGCCAGCCAGGCCGGGCCAAGTGCATAAGCACAGTAGCATTTTTCTTTTTTCTAGAGATTTAACCAGGCCGGCCATGAACAGTAAACAGTGCGTTTTCTAGTTTTCAAGGAATTAAGTCGGTAGGCCCAGTAGAACAGTGTAGCATAGTGCAGTTTTCCATTTTCAGCAAAATAATTAATACTTTAAAAATTCGTATAGATTTCGTTTTAGCTCCGATGAGCTCCGTTCAAATTTCTAAAAATTTCTAAATTTCTAAAATTTAACCTAGGACATGATAAAAATATTTTCATAAACTTTTTGTATGAATTTTAATTTATGTATTGCTATGATTGATATATTAGCCGGACCCGAAGGCTCCGAAGGTAACCCAATCGTCGATCTGTATTATCTTCCGGACCAAGGCAAGTCTTTCTTCAATCATTATTTATCCCAAAATATTAAATTTAACTTTATACAAATGCATGTTTAGAACACATGCACACATACGCATGGAAAATTAACGACGATCGCCTGAGCGATTAAGTCGACTAAAACTTAAAATTGGTTGCACTTAGTCTATCCTTGATTATTGATATTATGTATTCCTTGTTAAACCCTTTGAGACCATTGTAACCTCTGTCCTATTCCGACGGGAGTTAAAGCGGTCGAAACTTGTTTTATTACTCTCACAAATATTGTAACTGCAAAATGAATGTTGCGTGTGGGTGAAAAATGGAATTGTCGATGATTTGGTTCCTGTCAAAATGTTAAACTAGGTTGGATGAAAAACGAAAAAATGGAGAATGTTTATAAATTGCTAGGCGTTGTCGTTGCCTTCATGGCCCGACTTCGTTTGGCGCATAAGGACCGATTCCTTGGGAAGAACGTCAGGCACATAAATTGTGCAACCTTACGGGTATAATGGCTCTGCCCCTGGACAAGTACTCTGTGGGCGTAGGATGGTTTGCAATTGCTAGGGACCTAAAATCACCGGGGTGGCTATGTTGTGCTATGATTATCTGGCACGTATGATTTGATTAATGAATAATGAGTTGATGGTTACAACAGTGCAGGCCATCATGGTGTGCTAGGTATACAAGGCCCATGCGTGGACTAATCACAGGGTGCCGTGTTCTCATGGCCCGTGAGAGTGCCAATCGTGGTGCGCTTTGTTTATCGGGCCCATGTGTGGGGTACCCACGGTAGTACCATGGTAACTTGGTTGAGATGATGGCAACGATTAGGTGTCAGTGGTTAGAGCACCTGTGGGATTTTCAAAGGAAAGGAGCCACGTAGGGGCTGCCTGTTCCTTGGTCAAGAAGACTCATCTTGCATAGCAATAGGTTATTCTAGGCCGGCTTTGGAAAAGCCTTATCACAAACCTCCTCTACAGGGTAGTAGGAGTAAACTCGTGTCGTAAGAGTAAAGTGTATACCTTCAGCTGAAGTATAATATGTTCAAACAGCTGTGCCCGCGGTCATGGACGCGTGCCCTGATAATGAAAGTGGTCTTAGGATTTGGCTTTTGATAATAAAAGTGGTTTGTGGAAAGGGGCATTACCAGAGTATACTCTCGGAGTGTACGACTAACCTTAGTGGTCGATAACGAGCTTGTGTGGTTCGGAAAGTCGAATGGCTTTATAGGGAGAGGGTGAGGTTTAACCCTAGGATGAGAGATAAAATTTGGCATAAGCGGGAAAAACCTACCCGATTGAGGGGTAGGCCAGTACCGGGGTAAACTAACTATAATTGGAAGTTGTGATGTGGTGAGTTGATGGATTCATTAGAGATTTGTTGTAAAGCAATCCCGTTATGGTGATGGAAAGATTGTTATGGAGAAATGATACGTAATAAAGGATGTTTGAAGGATTATTATGGAAAATTTGAGTAAGGATTGTAGATAAGATTAAAAGGATTATTATGGACCTCTATCGAAGATTGTGGGACACTTAGACAATTTAAATTGCATGTTTTCTTATTAAGCTCCAGTCACCCTTGTTTTCCCCTCATCTATAATCTTTTTCAAGACTTGCTGAGTACATCTGTACTCACCCCTTGCTTCACCATTTTTTAGACCAGCACCATGAAGAGGACTAGTTTGCTGTCTACACTAAAGATGAAGACTTGAAGAAAGAGGAGTTCCGTAGAGATTAGGGTTTCGCTCCTAGTTCCCAACTAGAAGTGATAATAGAAGTTATGTATAAGCTGCTTCTGCTGTTGTGTAAAGTAATGTGGGTGGCCGCAAGGTATGTCTTATACGGCCTTTTGTAAGATTATCTATGTACAATATATTATAGGTCAGCGATGGGCTACCGTTGGATTGAATAAACGTCATGTTTGATGTTGATTCGGTCCAGTACAGTCACCCCCGCCTCGGTACGGCTGAGTCTGTTTGGGGAGGGGCGTGACAGTTGGCCATTTCTTTTTTCGTCTCTCGATGATTGGTGGCTACTTATTGTCACTTGGCCACTTGTTTTAGGACACGTCAGAACTTTGCGACATTATTAATGTTTTTTTATAAAGGAAAAGTATATAAATCCCTGAACTAGGGCTAGATAACGAGCTAGCTCGGCTCGGTTCGGCTCATTAACATAATGAGTAGAAAACTTAGCTCGACCACATTATAATGTACTATTACCTCTGTTTCACAATGCAAATCGTTTGACTATTTTAAAAGTCAAACTTCTTCAATTTTGATTAAGTTCAAATAAAAATTTGTTAACATTAAAAATATCAAATGAATACACTATTTATATATATATTTAATGGTTGATTTAATTAAACTAATTTAATGTTGTAATTGTTAGTTTATATTTTTATAAAATCGATTAAAGTTGAAAAAAATTAAAAAAAATCAAACAATTTATACTAGTAGTGTGCCCGTGCTAACGCAACGGTAAAAACTAAAAGACAATAAATGTTTTCAACTTGAGGAAAACAATTAGATAAATTAATATTCACGTCAAAAAAGGTAAGTGATAAGTTATTATATTATTAAATTCATAGCAAATATACAAACAATATACAGTAGCCAATGACCATTTTTTTCCACGATCTTTGAATTTGAATCCGTGTTATGGCATAACCATTTATTATGTGAGACATGGAAATACAGATATAGGTGTAGTTTTTAGTGTGGACAAAGTAAAAAACATCTCCATTGGGTAAAAAATTTGGTGGATGTAAAAAATAAAATTTGGTGCATTACCTAGGGTAGATTTATTGTAAACTTTTTAAAATTCATTGAAAAAAAGGAACACGTACTCAACTATTCAGTGAGGGAGATTCAGTGGTAAAAAGATCCAAACTTGAAAAAGACATCAGTAGTCTAAACTCTGAAGACTCTAAAACAAAATCGTAAAGAAATAAACAAGGACCCAATCTTCTTTCTTTATGTCCTATGAAAGCATAGCAAAAAAATACAATCTGTACAAATATATACAATCATATGTCAGTAATTAAAAATGTAGATTTGATGTAGTTATAAAGAACCTTGTTCCAAAACAAAAACAGGAACTATACACCTGTGACAATCCAAATTACTACCAAGTGCAGCAAGTCGGCAACCACATCAATACAAAGCAAAAACCTAAAGCAATCAATATATTAACTTAGTTTACGAAAATTGATGAAAATGTTTACGATACTTACCAGCAGGCAGCTGCTATTTGAAAAGTATCACCGTGAGTATCATAAGTATCTAGTAGCCTTCCTTGCATACTTGGATCATAAGAAGAAACACTAACACGAATTCTCCTAACTATTTCGTCTGGACACCTTGAATTGATGTCAAAGCTTGCTGGACTAACAACCCCAGATGAGGTTTGCACCTGAGACAACAGGAGGATTTGTATGCGACGAAAAATCTTCTCAAGTGGAATATTTTTAAAATAAAACGTACAAAAGCTTATATGCATGAACAATATCAGACCAACTACACAAGCAAAACATAATCAATGGAGGCAAATGTCAGCTAGCAGTTCTTTTGAGAAAAGATAATTTGCTGGTTTAGGAAATATCAGTTGGCAGTTCTTTTTTCCAAAAGATCATTTAGCACTACAAGAGATATTACCAATAACTTGCTTTAGAGTTCTAGAGTTGAAACATTATACACATGATAAGTCAAAACACATCATCCCCATTTGGAATAACTTATTGGCAACTTATGGTTAAAGTAAAAACATATTATGTGCCAAACGAAAAAATATAGAGTATTAATGATAATCAGCAATATAACTAATAATCAGAATCAGTCATCTCCCTACTTATCAAATACTCAGGATTATGTTATAATCTTGATTATTCTAAGCTGACCCAAAGGGAGTTATCACTTTGGATTAACATTTAGAGGTTCCATGTGCAATAGAAATATCTAAAATTTAAAAGAAACACACCATCACTTAGAAAAATAAAGGGCATCAACACTGAGCTAATTAAGTGTAGATGCATGTTGTAGTCTTGAAAATAAAAGGTCATCAACACTAAGCTAATTAAGTGTAGATGCATGTTGTAGTCTTGAACAAGTCAATGTTCAAGGGTATTGCCCAAGAAAGTGTAGATGTAAGTACTTATATTACTTTTTAACACCAAAATGCACATCACCACCCACAAGAATAGAGGTATTCAATTATAATTTGAAATAGCAAAGGGCAACCAGCATATGACACAGTTAGAATCAAGTGTGCATTGTAGCTAAACATACTCTGTATTGGATAAAACTAATAATGGAAAGGGTTGATAGCATGTTGAAATTTTTCATTAGTCAACAGAACACTGCGGCTACTTAACAATTATTCTATTAAAACATCCAAAACTCATACATAGTATCAATCAAGTGATTGCTTATTCCAAAACATATACCTCAAGAACACACAGTCTTGATGGAAAAGCCATAAGGTGCTTCCCCTACTGCTAGTAAATCAAAAAACTGACACAAATTGGCTCAAAGAAAACACTCGTACTGCTTTCCATGATCTGCCAGGCTGGTGTTTTCGTTAAGTGGCATCTCGCATATTCCAAAATACGATTATGCTTGTATAGATTGGTGATGCATTTTGGCCTGGAACACTGATTAGAGGCCATGAATGAGTAACGAATCTGAATATGACGATGGTTTTGTTAAATGAAAAAATGGAACCATGGATTCCTCCCTGTGGTTCTAAAAACAATGTACTGTTGGATCACCTGCTTGTTCGAATCAAAAGGTACTAAAAGAAAATCATCCAATCCTTGTTTGAATATGAGTCTAGCTTAAAAGCTAATCGGGGAAGAACGTTTCCAACTTTTTGACTGAAAAGCCAAACAACCTCTAGATAAAATCTGTGCCATTCTGCGCTTCCTGGACTCCATCCTGTTATGCTGATCCTCTTGACGAATCAACTTATCAACCAACTTCTAAAAATTGACATAATCTCTAGAAATCAGATGAACGGTCGGTTCATCATTCAGACCACCAAGGAACTTCTCTTGATGCTCAGCATCTGACTTGACATCTTCAGGGGTGTAACAAGCTAAGTAATTAAACTCATGAAGGTATTCGGTGACAGAACGATTTTCTTGCTTGATAGCACGAAATTCCTACTTCTTCAGAGCCACAAGTCCATCAGGAACATGGACCATCCTAAAACCAGCTGAAAAATCTACCCAAGTAATCTCGACTCCATCAACTCTGTTCTCCTTTAAGTGACTCCACCACTCTCCCGCGGGACCTTGAAGTTGGTGGGATGCGAAGGCAACCTTCTCCTGATTAGTGCACTGCAGAACATCTAGCTTCTTCTCAATAGTGAACAGTCAGTCACTAGCCTCCACCAGGTTGGTAGTGCTAGAGAAAACAGGCGGCCTCACATGGAGACCCTCTGACAACTTGTTCTGAACTGGAGCAGGTACAGGTGGGGATTGAACTGGTGGGACATGCTGTTGAGCATTCATCTGAGTCATCAACATGGCCATAAGTTGATTTTGATTGGCAAGCACCTGTGCTAAGGTGGGATTCTCTGGTATGGGAGGAGAGAGATGGGGCTGTTGCTGCTGAGACTATCCATTGTTGGCTCCCGAAGCTTCATCCATTCCATCATGAGAATTGACGCGGTGAGTCTGCATCATCTTACTGAAGGGAACAAACGAGAGAAGGGATAGACTGAATTTAGAAAAGAGAAGAGACAAGAGAAAACATCTTGTGCTGATCTGAAATTCGTTACGATTTTTATTAGACTCCAGAAAAGACTCCTAAATACAGATGTATCACAGTAGGCCAATACAAACCACACTCTACAGACAAGCAAAACTAACAAACATTTAGCCTAATCAAAGCAAACGCCTAACACAACGTACTAAAGGGACACATGGACACTAAGGACTGGGATCCTCCGAAGCTGGATCAAAAGAAAACTCTGATTCTTCTGGATCACTCTCTTTCATGACTCCGTCTTCCTCATCATCTTCACCCTCGTCGCTCTCAATGACGATGATCTTCTCTTCACGCATTCTCCGGATCACTTGTACTCTAGATGCTATCTAAACTCGCTTCCTTACGGAATGACGGATCCTAGGACCTTCGGGTGATGACTCTCCTTTTAGCTCCGCGACTTTCTTCTTCAGCGCATCCACTTGATTCTACAACTGACAGGTAGTCTGACGGTTCTGATTCTCTTGCTCATGTGCTCCAACGAGAGAATCCTTGTGGCAGTCATCCATCGCCTTTATCATGTTCACCATCCTGACCATAGTGGCAATATCTTCTTCACCAGTGGGTGGGTACTCTGTATAATCATCACGATGAGTCTTCCTCGGGTGATACCTATACTCCGATGAGGACAATTTATCTATAAAGCAATCACGAAGCTCTCCAAAAGCAGAATAAGTGGCCTCCTGACAAGCGTGACCAAAATTCCTTCCTTCGGCTTCTACTATCATTGAAGGAATAGTCTCTCTTTCGCTCATAATGGAAACAGCCACTTGTACCATTCCAGGGGAAACTGACCTGATTTGGGCATAGATAGGAACCTCCTGATATCCACAGAAAAATGCCATATGCCTTAACTCTTTAACAAAGCTTTTCATTCTGAAACACCTTTAGGGATGGGATTCTTCGGCAGACATCTAAAAAGAACAAATTAAAATAAAACCAGCACCACTTTTCTAGAAAAGAAGCACCCTTTTAAAACAAGAAGAAAAGAAGAGAGTAGTATAACTAGAAAATAATTTTTAGCTCCTAAGGTTAAACCATTTGGCCATTCCTACAGTCAAGGTAGCTCTGATGCCAACTTGTCATGCACAGAAATTCCAACTATTTTCTTACGATTTATTGTGCGGAAAGTCCCTGGTCCAGGAATCAGTCGAGGCACACAATAGACAATTTATTGGACATCGAAAGAATTATTGTTCACGATGAAGTAAATAAAGTACTTATTACAGAGGTGGCATTGGAACCTCAAAACAATAATGTCAAACATAAATAACTACTAATAACTTTATTAATGCAGCGGTGACTCTACTCCACAGGCAGACTTGACTGGGCAATAGCTCAAAACGTGCCACCTTCATCTTCGCTGATGAACTCCTCTTTCGGTGGTAGGAGAATGCAAGGGTGAGTATTTTAAATACTCAGCAAGCCATCCAAGTGGAACAGTTATAATACACAGGGAATACAAAGGATGACATAATAGGGTTCATTTGCATAAAAAGAGCTTTAAAGAGATATTGAATTTAAAAGATAATTCTAATTAAGTTAAAACCTTAAAACAATATTAATCCAATCACCAAATAACTCTTAACCAGAGTCATCAGGCCCAAAAGAACCAACCAATTCACTCTAACAAGAGCTATCCAAGTTGAACAGAAAGTAAAGCAGGTTAATTAAGTAATCATGGGACTAATCACGAGTGACCTTGCATTGCTGCTTGTAACCGTGAGCATGACTATTCGAATAGTTTTACTCTGATCAGAGGTGCATAACTTTACCCACAAGACACAGCCCTACAATATATCATCATACGTCTCAATACCACCACGGTACCTTGAAAAAGAGCTATGATATGACCATCCACCTAGATCCTCCAAGCTTCACACCCCAGGATCCCGTCACACCTGACATCCCCCTGGTGCTCCCATCTGAATAGCAAAGACTTACCTAGTGCAGAACTATTGGCTATCTCGATGCTTCACCTAGGATCTCAAGTATTCAGGTCATACCATTTCCCATGCTGGCTTGTGATAGCGCGAGTTTACAGTGCAAAAGTGGCCCATGAACAGGTCCTTAAAGTGTCATGAGTACGACTAGCAGAACCACGGACCTTGTACTCACAACCCACCTTAATCATATTCTAGTAGCATTTAATCCATGAATCAGTTCATTAACCACTAATAATCATATAAGCCAACATTAATCTGAAAGTAGTATTAAACAGCGTGATGAAATGTGACACTAGTTTCTAAGCAGGGCTAAGCAATCCTAGGTATCTAGATAAATCATAATAAAGATTCATACTAGTCAGGTTAAATAATCTCTAGGTAGACAAGGAATAGGTAAATAATCAACAGGGGGCAATACAAGCAGGTTTATATTCCAATCCCGGTGACATTCTAAAATAAAATGCACTTTTGAAAGAATAATAGCTTTGAAATATGTGTTCAATATGATCAATAGGGGAACTTGAATAACTTGCCTTGCTAGACAGGGATGAAAATAGGCGACTCCTCGATGAAAATAGGCTCTTCCGGCGATTCGAAAACTAGATAGCATTACAAGAATACAATAATAAATTAAAACAGTACACATGCACATACATTCTGTGTGTGAACATAATTTTAATGGGTAGAGTTTATTTTTAGAAAAATTCTGCAATTTGAATGGTTAAATTTGGAGTTTGGATAAATTAGATATGAATTTTTGAAGTTTAAACAGGGTTCTGTTTGAATTCAGAAAATAAAAAGAAATTATGACGCAATACTGAATTATTTTTCTAAAGGAAAATCAGAATTATGGCGTCAACAGGGGGATATGCGCGCACAGCGGGTGGGGTCCACGTGGCAGCCACGCGGGCGGCAGCGACCGAGGTGGCGCTGATGCGGCAGCCACGTCAGCGCCACGCCAGGGCAACTGCAGCGAGCGACGGTGGCTCGGGACCCTAGGGTCACCGACGAACGGCGGCGTGGCGGTCGACGGCGAGGGCAGGAACGTGATCAGTAAGGGACGGGGAACTCACCGGAGTCGACGGCGGCGGACGGCGACGACGAGAGGCCTACGGGGTGCTGGAAGCACGAATCTGGGCTTGGATTCAGCCTAGGGCAACGGCGGAGGCGGATTGGCGAGGCGGCGGGTGGCGCTAGGGCACGGGGCACGCGGCCGGGAGGTTGGGGATGGACCCAACAGGTGGGGCCCACCTGTCGGCGGCTGCGCGTAGGCGCGCGCGTGAGCTGGGCCTACGGGCGGAGATGGGCTAATGGGGCGCGGCTGCCGGCTGAGGCGGGGGCACGCGCGAGCTAGGCTATCCGAAGGCTGGCCCAAGGAGCGGGGGAAACATATTTTTATTTTAAAACTTGATTTTTTATTTCCTTTTCTTTTAAAAGGCTCAAAAAATTCAGAAAAAATATATTTTTACTCAGAAAAATTCTCATAAAACCCTTTACATTTTTAGAGACTTTTGCAAAAAAATTCAGCAACATTTTATTTGCAAAAATTTCTTCCTCAAATTTTAATACTCAAAACTCTTTTGCTTTCTTTAAAGAAAATTTTATTTTCAAGTTTCTTTTACTAAAAATTCTTTTTTCTCTTATTTTATTCACGGCTTTTATTACTTTTATATTTTGAAAATTTTAGGATGTGACATGAATCCCTACCAAGCAATTATCAGCAAATAGTCAAACCATATAATTTTGTGAAATTAAGTCAAACTATATACTATGAAATATCTACGAAATGTTGCATTTTGGGTTGTCTAAGTAATTGTGTCAATGGAGTTGAGAATTGCAGTCCAAAAACTATCACATGGTGACAATTCGTAAGGAACACCTCACCTGCACGGCTCGCACGGCGAAAGCTGGCCGCTACGCTGGATCCTTCGCCTGCTCCAAGAGCCGCTTATGCGTCAGCACGTCTTGACTACCTTTCCTATAGTGTTTTCTGAAAAGATCGAACCAGCTAGCATCTGGTTCAGAAGAACCTTGACCACTGCTCCTAAATTCAACTGTGGTTTTATAACTGAGAATCAAGAAGAGGAGAAAAGAGCTAGGAAAAACTCACCAAGCAGGGTTTCTGGCCAAAGACAATCCAGCGACCAAAGCTACAAGAATTCTGATGCAGATAAAAAGCTGATTAACTAAACCAAGTGCTCCACGGATTTCAGTTGGAGATATCTGCAGGAGCAAACGCAAATTGCTCAGTCGTTTTACGTGTTCAATAACACAACTAGTTGTTGAACAATGATTTCAATATTATTTATCAGTTATCACAACCTTAGATATGTAAAGGGTCACAAGAGCAGAAGAGATTCCAATACCAATCCCAGCAAGTAATCGGCCAATAATCATTGTGAACATCCTGAGCTATTGCACTACAAATGTTTCATGTGTTAGGTTAACATTAGATGATAATAGTGTACATTGTTTTTTAAAGAAAGTGTACATTGCAAGTTATAAGTTATAACACAGTTAATTGAGTCTTGAAACACACCTAAGGAATGCACCTACAGCAAGAGGGATTGCATCCAGAATGAATGAGTCTCGAGGCAGCGGCAGCGGCACCCACGGCGAAGTCGACAGAGCCACACGACAGGGATTTGTCAAAGTTTTTCATGAAAAATTGAACCTGTCAAAACATATCTACAGAATAACAAACATATCTTTCACGAACACACTCCCACTTGACTTCGCGTCTTACACTCACGACTGCTACTTCTTCTTCCACATTCAAACGCCCACAAGGCAACACACAGACATTCTGGAGCCCTAGCTCTTGTAATCCACTCATTGTAACTCTCTTCCTGACTAGTGAAACACTCCACCAAGCTCACAGTGGACGTAGGCTTATTACCCTATCGGGGGGCCGAACCACTCTAAATCTCTCTGTCTTCCGGCCGGTCCTATTCTCACGGGCTTGGCAACCATTGAGGTCTTGAGTGCAGCGCTTCCCTGCAATACAAATCACCTCCACGGGCATCCCCCGAGGAGGGCTGCTCGACCACCCGTCGACAGGAAGTAGATAAGCAAATATAACTCGTTTTGAGATCCAAACAAAGAGGCTCTCTCTACACAGGCCCTCTCACAAAATCTAAATCTAAATCTGGCCATTTCAGGGTAACATGACAATGATTAACCACAACGAGCTCTAAATTAAGCAAGCACTAATTGCGATGTGTAATGAATTGGACGAACAGGTTGCAGGTGAGGAGGGCTGCAATTGCAAGGCAATGCAAATACGCGTAGCTGGAGCTCGGTGGTGACCGGGTACTCGTCCATGTCGACGTAGTTCTTGTTGACGGAGGCCTGGATGATCTTGTCGCACTCGGGTTCCATCCATGTGGTGACGAAGGATGCCAGGTTCAGTTGCGGGTTGCCGTCCAGCATCAGCTCATCGTTGATGATCTGGTACGCCACCTCATTCGGGATCGATTGCTCTAGCATCCGAACCCTGGCCGATCGATCGATCAAACCCCCGAATCAAAACCCGTCACACCCAAGGAACCCATAAAACCAATCTGCAACAGCGCACGAGTGCTAAACCGACTGGAGAAATGAGAGACGAGCGCGTGCGCACGTACGTACCTAGGGAGGGAGGTGCGGACGTAGCGGGAGGCGAACGTGGAGTGGATGGATTCATCGAAGCCCGACACGCCGTGGGAGAGCACCATTCTGGTGGATTAGATCGCCGGCGGCGGCGGATGGACTTCCTGCCAAGTTGGAGAAGAAGCGAGTGGCTAAGACGGAGGAGCGGGATGGGGAGTCGACGACGGGGGCGAATCGTCGAGCGAAACAGAGCGTGTGGCGTGGGGGCACGGGCAGCAGCAGAGGGCGAAATAGAGCGCGCGGTGAGGGGGCACGGGCGGCTGCATAGGGCAGGACAGAGCGGTGTTGATTATAGATGAATGGATGTGGTTTTTCATTTGAGTGATAAAGATGATTGGCTAAAATTGATTAAACGAGTGATGATGAGTAAAATCAACTCATCAATTATATAGTAAGGTAGATTAGATGTTTTACTGGGCTTAGTTGACGTCCTGAAAGTTGCAAAGGTTTTAAATCCGTTGTAGTCTATGGTTAGGATACTCAGCTCCTCGGGTTCGAGTCCCGGCAACGGAATTTTTTTTCTATTTATGAGAAACTTCTCAATTTTTTTGTTATTTGGGAGAAAATGATAGGTCACCTTTGAAACATATCAAAACTTATCAATTTTTTGCTATTTGGGAGAAAATGATAGGTCACCTTTTGGGAGAAACCTGTCAGTTTTTGTTTGCCTATCAATGTTTGTTATTTCTGAGAAAGTGATAGCTCACCGTTGATTTATCTAGACAAGTACACATGGCCATCAATTCGCTAGTGGCTGTCTTGCTCACCAGCACGAACTACACAAGGCCCTTAACCGTCGTTCTCAAATGAAATGGAAGTGCACAGGGGTAGATTAATAAGATCAGGAAATTTTGACGCGTACAATTATATTAAGGGATATATTAACAGGACCCGGCTTTGAGTTGCCAGTTTTTTTTCCCAGGGTTACTCCAATCTCCGGGAGAGGCAATGGTTTTATGTATAAGTAAGAAACTAGTGAGCAGACTGTCTATAAGCATGAGAGGTTTTTCCTACTTTAGGTTCAGTAATACATGATAGTTTCATCTACCCATGCTTTGAGAGGATGCTCTGTGCGACGCTGCGAGCTATGGGGTGATAGAACTCTTGGGCCTCTGAGAAGATCCTCTGCGCAAGCATCTTCTCCTCCCTGGAGCATTGGGCCAGCGAGCGGTACAGCGGGCGAAGGTACTTCATCCTCCCCACTTGCTTCAAGCATTTCTCGATCTCGTTGAAGTAGCACCTGCAGCCGGTGGGGATGGCTAGCTGGAGAAATGCAACTTTGATGTCGTAATCACGGCTTTCTGATAGCTTGTACCGCTCATCAAGGGCAGTAACCTACATAGAGATAACAAATGGCCATGGCAGAAGTTAATTTGGAGACTGGAGTCACTTAAAGGTTCTACCAATGTGTTACTAATCAAGCTCTGATCCACAGTATGCCATGTAAAGTGGCAAATACTGACCACCAAGGTGTTGGTTGAACGCTACAAACGATAAGCTAATTGCCCAGAAAAATAGCAGCGAACTCCCATGCCTGACAGCTAATAAAGGTTTCTTTCCAATGTCTTATTAGTTCCCTACGTCTATTTCACATTGTAAGTCAGCTTGCCTTTTTATAAAGTCAAAAACCAAGTTTAAATAAAATATATTAACATTTATAATATCAAATAAATACACTAATAAAACATATTTACTGATTAATTTAATGAAACTAATTTTATGTTGTAATTGTTGTAATGACAGCTTTCATCTTTCATTTGTAGTGATCGTAAGCCACAAACGACAAAATCATCTTTAGTCAAGCTACAAGTAAGGCATCCGTTCATTGTAGATAATCGATCAGGAAAAGCAGCTATGTGGTACTAATTATTTAGTGACTATTGAGACCAGTGAGGATTTCATGTATGTTATCCTGTTATCCGACAAGGCACATAGCTCATCATGTAACCACTGAAACTGGGTATTGTGTTGGCTGTAAATGAAGTATATTAGGCTCCTAGCTGTAGCTGCAGACGGGGGAATATCCAAACAAATTGCTTGGACCTACTTCAGTAATCCTTTGTCTTGAGGGGCGTGCAAGTCATCCCAATTAATCTTGCAACATTATTGTGATAGAATTCCTAATGTTGACCTAAGATGGATCTACTGTGTATAGACTAATCAATTAAACATGGAGATATCTCTGGTAGAGCAACGATAATGTACAGCAAGATGTATTGGCAGTCCTTTCTTATGAACATGTAAGCAGAAAATTTGTGTATTTTAACTGAGCAGAACAGGCAATGCAACATTCTGCTATGCTTGCGACTAGGTGATTGGGCAGAAATAGCGAATGTGCAGCCCTTCATACTACAAATCGCTGATTCTGCACTAAACCAGCAGAGAAAATTCCGTGTGAAAACCAATCTAAAAACCTCAAAATCTAAATTAATCAGTGGACAAAATGATGCAGCTGCACTCGTGGTTTTCATACCTGTGAGGCCTCAACATCTGTGGGTAGGTTTTCCAAGTAAAGTTCCCATTCCTGCCCATTCCAGTCTGCTACATCATCTTCACTTGGAAGTTTTCCAGACTTGAACTCTGCAGCTAAGGAGCAAATCTTTTTATAAATAGCTGAATCTGGTTCCATGGCATCCGGAGGGATACCAGTACCCTCGATCCACAGTTGAAGGTCAATTTGGTTTTCTATTCCAGTTACATTGGCTTTCAAGAATTCAAGGAATGTCTCTGTATCTATAGATTGGAACTTGAAAGTGGAAATATACTTCTTCACGAACTCATCAAAAGCAGGCCGGCCAATCTAATAGAACAAAATAAGCAAAACACAGCACACATTCAAAATCAGTCGTAAGAAAACTAAGTGGTTTTGCTAAAAGATTGTTGGAAAACAGTGAAAACATATAATTGGAATTTTTTACACCCACCTGTCGCTCAATGCGCCAAAGGAACTGGAAGCCTTTCTCATAAGGCACTTTCGAGTACACATCATCAGGGTCAATCCCTCCCATCTTTGGCTTCAGCTTGGTAAACTCCATGTTATCTTTAAAACTCTCCATTGTTCTGTTCAAACTCCTCCATCCAATTCCCATGTTTAAGGCTGCCCGCTCCTCCCCTTGGACTACCTCGACAATCCTCCTTTCAGCATATGTTGTGAACCCCTGTCCGCAAATACAATAGTATGGATTACATGACAGCATTAGAGTTTTAGCTGAACGTGTGTGCCTCATTTCTAACAGTTGGGACAAAAAAAGATGTGAACCTAGTATAGAAATACTTTTAGCTGAATACAATTTCATCTAAGGTGATCCGACGTTCCTGCTAGAAGTTATGTCGCTTAAGGCATTCACCCTAAGTACTAGTAGGAATTGTAGTTTTGGACATTTTTCTAACAGGTGTTTCGTACAAATTATTTACCATGCACAGTGTACCCCAGGGTGTATGCAAAGGGAAATAGCTAGTAGCCACGAAGTTTGCCATTTGCTACAAAACATTTGCTTTTGCTATATTGATAAATTGGCATATGAATGCAAAGTATGTAGGCACAATTTCATCTAGATGACAACTAAAGCAAGAAGGGTCCATCAATTCACCTCATTTAGCCAAAAATCTTCATTGGTCTTGTTAGTAATAAGATTGCCACTCCAGCTATGTGCGAGCTCATGTGCGACCAACTGTGCCCCTGAAGCATCCCCCTTGATCGCCGTCGGCGTGAGGAACACCATTCTAGGGTTCTCCATGCCAGCGTAGGGGAAACTGGGTGGTAACACCAGCAGATCAAATCTCTCCCACTCATACGGCCCAAACAGCTCCTCCCCAACCTTGACCATCTCCTCAACCCCGGCAAATTCCCTCGCCGCCTCATCCAGAACCTTGTCCCCTCCCTCAGCATATACCCGCGTCCTCGGCCCGAGGTCCCTGAACCCGATACCACCGGCGGCAAACGCGAAGAGGTAGGGCGGCACGGACTGCTCCATCTCAAACTCCTCCACGATGCGGCCGGTCGCGCACCATAACACGTCGTCGCACGCGCCGCGGTGGTCGGAGGTAAGAGGATCCCGGCGGGAGACGTGGCGCGCGGCGGCAACCGCCGAGAGCTGGGCGGGGATGTTGAGAAGGAGTGAGTAGGTGATGCGCGCGGCGGGGGTGTCGTGGCAGGGGAAGATGGACCGAGCGTGGATGGGATGGCCCTGCGAGAAGAGGAAGGGGACCGCGGAGGCAGTCTGCGGCGGGGAGAGCCACTGCAGCGCGGAGGCCGCTGGGGAGGTGGAGAAGGTGAGGAGGAAGGAGGTGGAGTCCGGTGGCAGGGTGAGGGTGAGGGCGGAGCCGAGAACAGGGTCGGCGGCGTCGGCGAGGGAAAGGGGGATGGGTGCCGGCGGGTCGGAGGTGGTGGAGGCGGAGTGGACGGTGAGGGTGCGGGTGTCGAGCAGGAGGTCGCCGGAGTGCGGCGCGGAGAGGGTGAGAAGCGCGGAGGCGTGGATGGTGGAGGCGGCGAAGTCGAGGTAGAAAGCGAGGTCGGCCTTGGCGATGAACGGGTGGGAGCCTTCGGTGTAGGAGTGGGGATCCACCGGCGCCATGGCTACGGCGGAGGAGATCGGAAAGGGGTTTGGTCGGAGTCGCGTGGTTTGGCTTTGGTTGAACCGAGCGAGACTGGATCCCTAGACGGGAGAGGCTTGCGTTTTTTTAATCAGAAAATCTAATGGACGGTATACCGTCTTAACTATTGCGCACGGTTTATTTTAAGAGAACAGCTTATCACGGGAGAGAAACCCATCACGCAATCTACAGCCCGTTACGCGCGACGCAATATGCAGCCCATCACGCACGGCCCAACCTCGCAGCCCATCACCCAACCGATACAATCGTCCGTTCCGTTGCAAACGTCGATATTTATCCCAGCGCTGAACTGCTTTTGCTCGTAAACTTTGCGATTCCTCTCTGCGCAGCGGTGAGTGAGCAGCGGCGACGCAACCGACGAAGTCGAAGCGCTGGGCCATTTGAAGTGCGACGAGGAAGTGCGGCGAGGGGAGGAGGCTACGCACCGGTGACGCGGCGACCGACGCGACTCAGCGCTCCAAGGAGGTTATCCTTGCGATTGGCGTCGACGACCAGAGGCGTGGAGGCAGGCGGAAGCGCTGCGCCGCGTGTATTTGAAGTGCGGTGAGGGAGATCCTTGCGGTTGGCGTCGACGACCGGAGGCGCGCGGAGCCGGCGGCTGTGGATTTGAGAGAGCGGAATCCTTGCGGTTGGCCGAGGAAGAAAGGAGAAGAGCCCTTGCATTTTGACGTCGCCGATTGGAGGAGGGGGAAGATCCTGCGGTCGTTGCATTGTCAGGTATTCCTATCAGTCATTTTAGTAGCTGTATGAGTAAGTTAGTATGTATGGAACAATGTTAATTAGTGATTTTCTCTGGTTTGGGATAATTTTTGAGTTATTTAGATACAACTAATTTTTGATCCCTTATGTTAGTGAGTTGATTGCACAAATAGCTTTAATAGGATGGCGTTGTTAGCAATGTTATTAGAGGTTGTTGTCTGTATGATTCTCTCCCCCCTCCCACACCCCCCCACAGTGATTACTATGTTGTCTTTTGGGAGAGAGCAGGAGTGTTGATGAGAGGTGGGAAGGATTTTTTGCTCAATTTGGGGGAGGGATAGCAGGTGGCAGTTGACAGGAGAGTGAGGGGGAATTTTTTCTTTTTTTGCGCCACAATGTATGTTTTGTGAGCAGTATGGATTAACGCAAATATATTGAAATGCAAAACCATTTATGTATGTGCATATTATGGCCCCCAAATGTACAGAGGATATAAATATGATATGTGCATCATATGGTACATGTATGTGTCATTTGGTACACATATGTGGTATTGTAGTACTTATGAGTCTCATTTTTTGAGAAGAATTTCATCCCAACAAATGGCTCCATCGGCTGCGATTGAATATCCTCTGCTTCGGTTTCACCACACTCTATCTCAAAACCCTCTCCTGCAACTATCCGATCAATGCTGATATCTGTTGGGGGTGCTATCAAAGCTTCACGCTGTGATGTTTGCAACATATCCTCATTCTTGTCTTGGTCACCGATGCCATCATCATTCTTACCTTGCATCTCATGATTTTTGTCCATGATTGAATCAGCGGACTCAGCCGTGGCTTCTACGTCCTACGTGTCCATTCACACATAAGACATATTTTTAGGAGTGTTCTGAATGAAGTAGTTTTAATGAAACAAATAAGCACCAAACGATACAATTTGGTATCAGACAGCAAACTACAGAATCAAAACATGCACTAAGCGAAACAAACAAGCACCAGATGTGATATTTCTACAACATGTGAGAAACACGACAGACAACTCATGAATGAAACCAAATGGTACACTTTTTATATCAGATATAAATAAGTACCAAATGGTACACTTTTTTTATACCACGGCACGAAACCACAACGAACAACACATGCAGCACTGAAACAAATAAGTATCATATATTACACTTAACATGTACGTGGTTGTGGGAGGGGGTGGTACACACACTGATATTTTTTAGTCCCAAATGGTACACCTTTTTTTAGTATCAGCAAACGAAACCATGAGACACCACATGTAGCAGAGAAACAAATAAGTATTATGATGATCCATTACTAACACGGCAACATGATCTGTGTTCTTTTCGCAAAGGTACCAACCGATACAAATTTTTAGTACAATATAAGGGGGGTGTGTGTGGGAGGTGTGTTTTTTGTCATTACCACTTCTTGCCGACGGCTGGTGTTGTCGCCTGCAGATTGTGCTTCATCCATGGCCGCATCAGCAGAACCACTCATCTCTGTTTTTTTTCTAAAAAAAATATCGATGAAGCTAGACACTGTGTTTAATATATGACACAAAGATGTACCAGACGACATTCACAGCAACAAATGAAGTAACAATTGTTACACTACATTGGGTGTGTGGGGGGATGGGGGG
>KE373301.1:298354-314736 GCA_000418225.1 Zizania latifolia | reverse complement strand
TTGATTTCCCTTAATTGTGCCGAAACTGCATTGGGCCTGGGCCTTACCAAACTTTGCCGTTAACAGAATCTCACCGTGCTTCTCCGCCGAAGCCACGCCACCACGTGCTTTGTCGCCTTCGACGACTGAAACTCCGCCGATCGGTCGACCGGTGGAAGCTCATTGTATTTAGAGTAGTCATATTATTTCATTTTGGTTTTTCAATAGTTTCTTGCTTCTTAGCTCCTTCTAAATACATTTTTAAAAACGAGTTAGAGTCGTGAAACCGATTATGTCGTCTCCTGTTCGGGAGTGTTGGATTATAAATATGACCAGGCAATTGGTCATATTTATAGAAAGACGCTCCTCGACGTCAGCTTGCCACGATGCTGGACATTGTAAGTCACTTAACATAGCCTTTTAATTAAAGTCGACACGTAATTATGTGGTATTAATTACTCTTTTCTATCTGTAGGCTAATGTGGCAAGAATGCAAGAAGCGACCATTTCAATTTCTTGACCCACAACTGTTAGCAATGGCAACCATCAATCTCGATAAGGATTCATGCGTGGAATACCTAAGTAGGTTCTTCTCCCTATGCATCGCAAGAGGAGAATTCTTAATGGGCGTACACCACCTGGGAGGACATTGGGTCCTACTATTCTTTGTCCCCAAGTGGAATATTATATGGTATATTGACTCGGCGAAACCATTAGGACTGAATGGCAATCGCACCGAGAGGGACTACTCGGTAATCAAAAGTGTAATCGACGAGTAAGATTTTCTTCACTTTATTACTACAAGTTCAACCTTTAACATGTTCTTGCTTAACTCAATTTTGTTATACTCCGTTACAGAGCTTTCGGTGTCAGTATCGAGACATCAAACAGAAAGGAATGCTGATAATTGGTGCATAAAACCGTAGTGCCGGTAAGTCTCTAAATGTTTATCTTTTCTAAATTAAATGTGTCATCCAAACTAATCGTGTATTTTCATATAGTGCACTCAACCTCCTAGAAACCAATGCGGGTTTTATATCGCACACCATATGATGTTGGCTCTAAAGATTATGGATCTTAAATCGTCCGACGTAAGATATTATCATGTACTTTATTGTTGTGTTGAATTTACTTTTCACTTATGTAAACATCGACTAACGTAAAAAACTTATTTTACATGAATTCAACATACCTGAAGATAATCTCCGCGAGAATAACTTGCAGGCAATCTGTTCATAGCTAACAACATTCCTAGTGGACCATGTCATCAGTTTGAAGGGCGAATTCCATTGTAAATCCTTTAGTTAATGTTTGTTAGTTTCGAACTTGTGATGTAATATGACTTATAACAGTTGATGAATTCTGTGATGTTTGCAATACTATTTATGATGTTTGCTTTGTTTATGCAATACAATTTATGATGATGGTATTCTGTGATGAATTCCATGTTGTTTGCAATGTATAATGTTGGCTACCAAATCTTGTCTTTGATTCAGGATGCAACCTAAAAAAATATTTTTTACAATATGACAATAACATTACTGATGGGTCTAAATAAATACCTGTCACTAAAGGTTCCCTATAGTGACGGGTGTCCATTACGTCCCATCACTAAAGGGTCCCTCTAGGTCCACGTCACGGCCAGCATGACACTCTTTTGTGACGGGTAGCCATTGAGACCCGTCACTAAAGGGTATCCTATAGTGATGGGTGGAAAGTATCGTCCGTCACTAATGTGTGCCCTTTAGTGACGGGTCACAATATCCACTCGTCACTAAAGGGGATTATGCCAGATACGGCGTGAACCTGTAGGAACTCTTTAGTGATGGGTGTTTAATCGTCACTAATGATAGAGTTTTACTGACGCGATAAGAGTGACGGGAGACATGTCCGTCACTAATATAGGTTATTACCCATCACTAAAATGATTTTCTGTGGTAGTGAATGAGAACAACATGATTGTCCTAGAAGAGGAGCACTACATGGGGCATGCAAAGGTTTGTGATTACATGAATTTATTTCAGTCTTACTATTAGCAAGATATGGATTGATACACTTACATGTGGTAATTCTGATTTTATAGGACAAACCTAAAGATGTAAAGTGTTCTCAATGTGCCCCTAGAGAACTACACTCGGATGTCCATTATTTTTAGGAATGGGCAGGCAATATGTAGATTTGTAGTGGGCTCTAATGAGCCTCTTGGTGCTCCTACTAATGGGGCTGACAATGGTCTTGGTGTTATTGATAGAGTTAGAGAGGATGAGAACGATGTTGCTATTGGAGGTGGGAGTGTTACTAGGGCTAGTGTTGTTGGGCTTGTTGATGTCAATTTTACTCCTGCTGATTTGAATGATACTACTAGTGGTTCAACCTCATATGGGAAGAGAAAGAGAATCCCAATTGTGACTGAAGAAGGAGCTCTTCTAACCAACATGACAGTGCTTTGCATGATGTGGCTTCCGCCATACGGCTCTACGGTTCATACTGAAGTGCACCCTTGATCTATACCATGTAGTGATGGATCTTCCTAGTTTCAGTGAGGACCAGATGGATCTTGCTCTAGCTCATTTAACTGCTAACAAATCTGCTAGCCTCATATACATTTACAAGAATAAGGAGTGTCGTGCTCATTAGGCTTCAAAGTTTTTAACAGAGCATCATCATGATTGCATCTAACTATTTAGCTAATTGTACTAGAGAGGTGGTAGTGAACACCATGTTATTTTGTATATCTTTTGACTAAGTTGATTGTAGTGGTACTAGGATACCATGGAATGTGTTGTTGGTTAACTGATGCTAGCTTAAGGTGGTAGTGGACACCATACTATATATTTTTTGTAGTGAATGACTGGAACAAATATTCCCATTGTGGTTATTTGGTCTCTCTTATTGTTGGTGCTTGATGTTTGTAGTAAAATATCCAATGATGATGCTTGATATTTGTAGTGAAATGTGTAGTTGTTATTTTTTTGATGATTTTTATAGTGTTGATTATTGGTGTGAATGATATTGCTATTGTTGCTCACTGCACACATGATTTATAAATTTGTTCACTGCACAACAGATAGAGGATTTAGAAAAAAATTCATTGGGATGATTCATGTGTAACACTATCTCCTAGATATAGCATCCAGAGATACAACCAACCGAACAACATCTCACATCATCTAGCATAAACAAAGACATGCAACTAAATAGAACCAATTGTATTACCCTAGTTAGGCCGAGAGCAGCCTTAATGAAGGATACGTGCTAGGCTGGGGATGTACGAGCAACTAAACATGTCCTAACTGAATCAACTACTTTTTTATAGTTTATTTTTATGTTGAAGCAATGAGTATATGTAACTCAATATCACATGTGTAAACTATCGCCACCATCGCTGACTCAGTCACCGCTGAGGCCTAACTCACCACTCACCCTGATTGTCACTGTCACCATAGTTATTAAGGCTGTAAGGCATAAGGCAAGATGACTCCTTATGCCAATTTAGAATATATAATGTTAGAAGAAATATTAATAGATAAGTAGCAAGTTACAAACACAAATAGCAATATAGCATTACAAAAATAGCAATGCAATACTAAGTAGCAATATAACAATAATAATATAGCAATGTAGCATAATGAAAGTAGCAAATAAGTTCAAGTGTTCAACACCCTAAGTCTTGAACAATCCAATCTCTCAAATATCAATAGCCATCATCAAACTCATTAGTATTGGTAGTTGTATCATCTTTTTCTCCATCATCTTGAGCAACAGTAGCTCCATCATTCTCACTCATATCCAGATCATCATATAGATCTTCTTCCTCATATTCATCATTCGACGATTCATCACACCGATCTTCGTCTTCCTCATCTTGAACCACTATTTTTTC
Organism: Zizania latifolia; assembly: GCA_000418225.1. NCBI lineage: Eukaryota > Viridiplantae > Streptophyta > Magnoliopsida > Poales > Poaceae > Zizania > Zizania latifolia. Next base: position 310,874 of record KE373301.1, on the reverse strand, counting down.
ATGCCTTCGATAGGTCATAGTTTGTCCAACTCCATGACTCTTCCTATTAGCTTGCCTTGGAAGATTGCAACCTCAAAGTGAGCTTGATGCCCTAACGGCTTCATCAACGATATCCCATGTAAGGTCACTCTCACACCCACGCCCACCTTATGTGTGTATAACCGATGAGTAAATCCACTCATTGTTCTAATCAAAGTCCTCAAAAACCAATAAGTCATAGCTTTTGCCCGCTTTCTCCCTCCTGTTTTGAAACATATCCTTCATCTTCCGGTTGTATGAAATAAAGACCAAATCATTTAATCTCTTATGTAGCAATCGATTCATTTTCTTTGTATGCATCTACAATACCACAAATGATAATAATAAATGCTTAAAAGAATAGTAAGACCTAAATTGTAGCCAATTACAATTTGAAGGTACTGCAATTTCACTTACAATCAGATGATGAAGCACAAAGACTAACCACTCGTAATGCAAATCTTTATAGCTCAAATGTTCAGCCGCCATAACAATGCCACCAATCAATTAGAATGACAAATTCACACAATAGGAGTTAGGGATGGAATGAAAGAGATAAAATTAACTAGACTTACGAGGGCTCTTTGACTCTAAATTTTTAATTGTCAATATATTTGAAAAAATAACTCCTCCTTTGTCCTCGTAGTGCATGGCACCTTTTTCCATCTTTGTAAGCACGTCAAGGAAGCAACACTTTAGGTTTGCAACCAGCCTTAGATCTCCCTTCTCTTTGATGGCAAAAAATTTTCCAGGGTTTAAATATAGTGCAGCTCCATATAAAGGATGATCCATTTGTCTCACCTAACGCCGCTCAATAATGTCCATGATTTTTTTGAGCAAACGTTGCTTGTTTTGTGTAGAGAAACTAAGTTTGATCCTCTCTTTTGCATAATCCATTAATGCTGCTACCTCAAGCATTGCGGGTTTATCATCTCCATCAACCACTCTAAGTGCAATAATAAGTACGGCTGAAGCTCTAAGGCAATCTTCAACTAAAGACCAAAACTTTTTAGATAGAACAATGTTGTACACTCTCCCCCAACTTCTGTCCTTGCCAATTTGAGATCATTCCAGGCATCACTAAAAAAAGAGCTCTCAAAGCATCTTTATGTTGTGTAAGCTCTTCAAAGTAAGGAAGCATGTGGTAAACCTAATAGCCATGGGTCTCATAAGATCTAGCCCACTTGTTTTCTCTCTCATTGCACTAAGAAGTCTCCCATGTCTATAAATAAATGTGGTGACATGCTTAGCTTGAGCAATGGGCTTTTTAAACTCTTTCAAATTTCCAATCTCATCCAACATAAGGTCTAGACAATGTGCAGCACAAGGACTCTAAAATAGTGTTAGAATCCTCTCCATTAGAAGCTTACCTATTGCCTTATAGTTAGCACCATTATCTGTGACTACTTGAACAACATTTTTCTTTCCAATTGCCTCAACTCTCTTCTCTAGCAGATTAGCAACCATAGTTGCATCATGTAGCTCGTTTGATGCATCAATAGACTCTAAGAAGAAAGTCGCTTCTAGACTGATGATAAGTAAGTTGATCAAGTGATGACCCCCTCTATCGGTCCATCTATCTGACATAAGTGTGCATTCATATAACTTGCACACTTGCTCATGATCTGTCGTTGCGTAAGAACAACAGTATCACATGGGGTTACCCACAAATGAGATTTGTATAGGCGTATGGGGAAGTCTGTGATCAAAATTCAATGGTTGCCTCACAAACAAAAGGAGACAGGGATTTTTAGACAGGTTCGAGCCTCCCTAAGGATAATAACCCTAATCCTATGTGTAGGTATGAGCCAAAGAGCTTGAAATGGGTCTTGAGCGTATGTGCGTGAGTCTAAATAGACGTCTCTATAAAAGGTGCCTTCAATCCCTTTATATACTGTAGGGATTAGGGGTTACCATTCAGGGTTTAATCAGTCCTATTAATCCCTTTTAAATCGGTTTAAATCACCTGGGATCATGGACTAATAATTACAATGGTTATTCACTACATTGATTTGACTGTTACGGCCTAGAGTTTATTGCCATTGATGAGGTGGACTGACTGTTGAACGGACCCTCGAGTCCTGGCGGTCGAGTGTACTCCCAAGTCCTGGCAGTCGGGCGTCCTTCCAGGCCTTGGCAGTTAGGACCCCTTCTAAGTTGTATTTAATACTCTGTCTTTCTGACCCCGTCTTCTGTCTGATCACCATAAATGCACTCGAAAAGTGCCTCGAGGTCATATCCCCGATATGATCCTTTCTCAATGTACTTGTTTCTTTCACACACTTCTGAAGTAACGGCTCCCTCAATTCATGAAAACTAGGAGACACATAACTAAAACCATATTGTATAGTGGTCTCTCACAAGCAATCTGAAATTGTCTTGAGGTTATGACATTAAATGGCACGTCACACTGATAGAACCACATAGCCCATTGCTTGCTCACATATTCTCGTTGAGCTTTAGTCTTTGTACTAGCCTCCATGGTGCTTTGATATGACCCACTGCATCTTTCATCTACAATCTCTTCAGGTGTTCTCCGAAGCTTAGTCATAATTGAACATAAAGAGCTCTCTTTTTTTTCTTATTCTTGCTTGGTAATGGTATTTGTGGCTTCCATTGAAAGGTAGCTCCCCTTTTGGTGATTGTCCCCAAACTTGGCTTAGCATGTTCTTGTCTCTGGTTTGCCCCTTTATCATCAACATCTACAAAAATTGCTCGGTTCCTTTTGTTGCTTTCCATGTACTCTCTCATTCTTTTCTAATCTCAGTGATGGTCTTTGAACACATGGCAGCATCACCATAGCCACTAAGAAGGTGCTCTTTCAACATTTCAATTCCTCCTATGGTAACAATCTTACAAAGGTTGCATGTCACCTTATCTCGGTTGCCAATTTCTATCCAACGCCCATATTTCCATCCTAGATCATTAAACTTTGCTCTCCATTTTGGATCAACCATAGGATCATACTGCTCTGAAGGAGGAGCAGGTGAGGAAGCACTTGGGTCACTACCAAACATTCTTGTTTATTGCAGACCGTTTCTTCTACCTTGTTTGTTGCAGTACAACATCTATGAGAATACTAGATTACATGCTACAACTATTAACCAGTATAAGACAGTCAAAAAAAGAAGAGACTTGCAAAATGCAGATGGCACTTCAACTGCTTATAGTTGCAAACACAACCAGAGGTCAGAGCCTAGTCCCCACCGCGTCGCGCCCTGCCCCACCGCGCCTTGCTTGGCCTCACCACCCCGCACCTCACCTAATCTGCACCGCGCCACGCTGGACCTATGTCACGCCAAGCTCGATTCATGTCAGATCTGCACCGTGCCCTCTCCTTATCACACCGCCACCCTCTCTGGCTCTCTTTCGACAGACTCTTGATAGAAACTACTGAAAACCTAGAGGTAAGATGCCATTTTGTTTGACTGCTAAGTGGGCCGCACGAGGGAGCACCCTAGGGATAAGGCGTCAGGACGCCTTACCCCCGCTGGCCACCTTGTTAAAAGTGCATCATGATGCATCTAGGTTCCTAATTTATTTTGGTGTATTAATGACAATAGTTATCAAATGCTACTAACAGTGTTACTAAGATGATTGTAGATATCGAAAATCAAAAGTGGCTTTGCAACTCATTCAAAACTGAAGAAGTCGGCTTATTAGCTTTACTTAGGCTCAAATTATGCTTATTGCGTATATTTTACATTTTCTTGAGGTTAGGTATGTCGTACTATCAAGAGTGATGTGTTGATCATTGATCCAAAGCTAAGTGTTCAAAGCAAAATCTTTCTTTAAAAGTTTTGGAATTTTTCTAAGTTAGTTTTTGCTTTCTAGAAAAGTCGGATTATTCGAGTTCTAGCCGGACTATCCAAAAAATGCTTCTGTTGGATTTTATTTATATGTCGGACTGTCTGGATTCTAGCCGGACAATCTAAAAACATGTTTCTGTTCGATTTATTTTTCAAGTCGGATTGTCTAGACTCTGACCGGACTATCCGAAAACATATTTCTGTTTGATTTATTTTTCGAGTCGGATTGTCCGGACTTTGACCGGACTATCTAAAAACTTATTTATGTTGAATTTATTTTTAAAGTCGGAGCATCCGGATTTTTGGCCGGATGATCCAAAAATTGCTCTCTGTTTGATTTTTATTCCGTGGGCCGTACCGTCCGGACTTTGGTCGGACTGTCCAAAAATACTCTTCTGTTTAGACTTATTTTTAGCCCAAAATATCTAGACTTCAGCCAGACTGTCCGAAACATCTGTTCTGTTTCGATTTTATTTGGTCTGGATTGTTCGATTAAGCCCAGACTGTCTAGATGAATAGTGCATGATTTTTTTGCCTTAACAGATAGATTTAGAGCAGGGGTATAAACACCCTCCCTCTCCATAATAAGGGTGACATGATTGCAAACCCTAGCAGTCCTGCCATATTTTCTCTCCTTTTTCCTTTGCGCATTGATTCTTGTTTTGGATCTTGAGGAAAGAAGAGAGATTTCTCCACACAATCACCTCATGTTCTCGTTTGATCAATCTCTTGAGAGTTGTGTGGGTGTGTGCTTGTTGTCCTTCATTGTTTCTTGAGCACACGACGTTGGATCACGTCAATGAGTCTATTACTCTTGGAGATCAAGGTCTTCTAGATGGCTAGGCGTCGATCCGTGAGCACCCAAGATGTGTGGGTGACCGGATAAGTTTGTACAAAGCTTCACCTCGGCTTCAAAGAGAAAACATAGTGGAAAACCAAGGCTTGCAATGGTGAGCGCTTGGTGAGGATTAGGGTTGAAAGAGATCCGGCCCCTTGGAGTTTCCTCAACGGAAACATACGATCGGTGGATCCAAACTTCGGGAAAAAATTCGTTGTGTCTATCTTTGTTCTTGCTAGTCGCATTTACTATTGATATATTTGTTCTCTAGCAAGTTAATTGAATTCATGCTTGTTAAGTTTATTGGTTAGTCAATTATCGCATTGGTTATTGTTTTAGATCTATTGTGTCCGGACCATCTGGTTATACTCGGACAGTCCGGACCTCGGATAGTTTTCTGTTTGTCTGGCTCCCGGAGTATCCGATTAAGTCCGGATAGTCCGAATCCTGAAGGTTTAAACTAACCAGTTTTGTTGAGAATTTTAGATTACCTATTCACCCCTCCTTTAGGCAACTTTCACTTATCGCTAAAGCGATGCCTTGATAATTATGATTGTCACTGTCTTTGACTCTAGGATGTCTAACTACCAATTACGTGTAAGGCAGCGTCTCCGCAGCAAAAAAAGTTCTTCCACCACAAGGGTCGGTTCTGAGGTGGGTGAGTGGGGCGGTTGTCCCAAGCCCTTAAAACACAATGTTTCTCTAAATCTAGTCATGGAACATTTGCAAACTAAGCTTTAAGTGTTAGAACATAGGTTATCATGTAGTAGTTTATAGGTTAGGTGGGTTTCTTGCCTTATTTGTATACCTTGTTCTTCGGTCAGCAAATAACCATCAATACATTTAGTTATGTTTGATCAAACATAGACAAATATATTGTTTTATGTTTAATAGGCTCATATTTTTAGTTTTATCACAGTCAACAAAATGTGAGAATTGGTTCTGTCCGCCACTCTACACAAATCAATCAGAGCCAACGCTGTACCATCTCGTCTCAAATACCATCTCGGGTACCCTGTAAGTGAACTGATCAATAAAACACCAATAAGCCGGCGAGCAGGTGGTTGCTACCATAACCAGTTTGCTTACGAGTATCTGATTTGACTGTAATCAAACTACTTTTATAAAGTTTCACAAAGTGTATTTTAATTTTTACAAAACATTTGTAATTACATTTTTACTACTAAATTTTTATAAAATATATTATTGATGAGTACAAAATCAATACAGTGTGATTCTTGACCTTTACTTTAGATAGCGCACGGTGCATAACATCTACCGCAGAAAAGATTTGATAATTTGTTACCGCAAAAAAATAGTTTCGCTTTTTTGTCATCATGATTCACATATCATTAGTTTAAATGGTCTTAAATATCATTGTTTCGGAATGATATTATAATCAAGATATGTTAAGAGCGATAATTTATCTTTTTTTTTCGCAGCATGCTGCAGCCTCGAAGGCCATGATCCAAAGTCCAATCTCTGACCTGACACTATTTCATAGTGTTTTAAATTATACTAATTTTATATTATAGTTGTTGATATATTTTCTATAAAGTTGATAAAAGTTAAATAAATTTAATTTATAAAAAAATTAAACAACTTATAATATGAATAATATAAAACAGAGAGAGTATTTACATTTTTTAACTCATATGTACGTGTAATTGTGTATGTGTGTTGTAGGTCTCGTTGTCATTCACGGGTGATAAAAGGAGCAAAGTTTAACCAAACATCTGAGCTCCTAATTTAAGAATAATACTTCATTACTTATATATGCTGTCTAAACTAATGCTGGAAAACCTATATTAATTCTAAAATTAAATTACAAAATTCAAAATTTGTTACCACTTATAAGTTTTAGGTCAATCAAACGGTCATTCAATGCGGAAGTTTTGCAAACAAAGAATTTGGTAACAAGGTATTATTGAAAAAGGTAGTTTATTTTCTTGGTTACGATTAGGGCATGGGACCCAACCAATTAACCACGGGAGAAGAAATGAAGAGGAAGTGGGAAAATAAATTTGGTAGAGGTAGGCTTAAAGTTCTTCGTATGGGGACCTCAAATGAATTGGCTTTCTATCCTCATGCTAATATTAACTTAGTTTTTTATGTAACGCTAATTTAAACAGTGTTCTTACGGAGAGAACTTTAAAACCTACATCACAGAATTTATTTCATACATTTTTACCATCAAATTATCTTAATCCTCCCCAATAACATAAATTAAAAAGAGTTTTATTTATTTATTTTCGAGGAGAGGAAGGCTGATGGGGATTCACAGCCGCTTCTGCTTGATTGCTTGAAAGAAGATAAAATCCGTCCCGTCCCGTCCCGAACCGAGTGGCTTCTTCGGAGGGGGACTGTGAGAAGCACTTCAGTCCCTCAGCACGTGAAGCAGCGCACCACCCGGTCGCCGCTTCCCCTCGTCGACGCCGCCCCTGGCCCGCCCGTCGCCGAGCACCGCCGCCGGTTTCCCTCGTCGTGGCCTATCCTGCGCCGCCCGTCGCCGAGGGCCTCGGTCTCCTCCGCCGCCGCCTCTTCCCCTCGTCGACACAGCCCCGTTGCCACCATCGACGAGGTCCCCCGTCGCCGCCATTCGTCGAGCTCGCTGACCACTTCGTGTGCCGCCATCCCCCTCTCGGCCTCGAGCTCTACGGCTCTACCCGAAGCACGCGGAGCGTCGCCGCATAATCAAATCTCATCCCCAATGGCCGACATCTCCAGATCTGAGGTACGAAGCTCTGAAAATTTTGGATGCTAGATTTTTCAATTTTGGATTGATGCATACCCATATAATGTAGCTGCATGCATGTATCTTTAGTTCGTGATGCGCGTGCTTTTGTTGAGCTCTGTTATTTGTTCTTCTTGCACGGGTTGAAATCTTGTAATACTGGACCTGACAAAAACAATCATCGGATAGTGAATAAAAAATGTTGTTTCGGCCGGCAACTATCTGATCTCGGAAAATGCTGCATTGCATGGAACTAGTGAATGACCTGGGAATGCTATGCTTTTATCTGGTGAATGAAATGATTTCTTGCGCAAAGCAGTGTACTGATATGTTTCAAGGTTAAAATTTTGAAAATTTTGCTCCAATATCTCATAGTTGAGTATTGTTTGCTCTTTTATCACAACCCATGTGCATGACAATTGGATCCAGAGGCCATATGTTATACACCCATACGGGACAAAAGAGCAAATATCACCGACTTTTGTGTAGTATGAGAGCAAATATCCCTAGTATAATAAGTGCATAAAATGTTGTGGCATAATAATAGTTCAATTTCGTGTATGATGACAATACATTTTCTATCTTTTATTATACCACAACCTTTTATGCAATTTATTATATATTGAGTTCAATCTCATTTTCCATTCTATGGTTAATAATTACTAGTTAACAATGTTCTGTTTATTATCCCTGTAAAATTTTAACCTTGAAACATATTAGTACACTATGTTTTAACTCTAGATTATTTAATTATATGTTTTTGGAGTTAACTTTGTTTATCTTCATGAGGCTTTTTTTTAGGGTACCCTACAATGAATACATGCCATCCATTATTTTCAATCTAATGGATCTGATTCTGTTATACCACACCTGGTAGTTTGGTTAGTAGAAATTATAGATAGGTAAATCTGGAATTAAAATACATGGTAGTAGGATGAATTCACATGTCATATGGCATGTTACCATAGACGGATGTGTAAAACTACCCTTATTAAATTTTGAACAAAATGTTTCAAATACACATAAAATGATGAAAATTAATGGTTAGATTTAAATTATACTGTCCTACTACCACTCAGCAATAGAAGGTACCATAAAAGCATACCTTCATAAAAATCAGGCAGGATGTTTTCATTTCTGTTTCTAGCAACATCTAATATTGTTTACCTGCAGTAATACATGTCTCTCTACATTTAACAGCGGAGTAGATGGTCTGGCTGTTTTGCTGGCATGTCATGTTTTGGATCACAGAAGGGTGGAAAGCGTATAGTTCCTGCAGCACGTATACCTGATGGGAATGCATCAACTAGTCGTGGAAATGCCCACCAATCTGGTGGTAATTCCAACCAAAATGTGGCTTTGAATCTATCTCTTCTTGCTCCACCATCTTCTCCAGCGTCCTTCTCAAATTCTGCAGTTCCTTCGACTGCCCAGTCACCTAATTGCTTCCTGTCAATATCTTCAAATTCTCCAGGTGGACCAACATCTAATATGTTCGCTGTTGGGCCATACGCTAATGAGCCTCAGCTTGTCTCACCTCCTGTCTTCTCAACTTACACAACTGAGCCTTCCACGGCACCACTGACCCCTCCACCTGAACTAGCTCATGCAACTACTCCTTCCTCTCCAGATGTTCCATATGCTCGGTTTCTTCCGTCATCTATGAATCTTAAAACTGCTGGCAAGGATCATAACATGCCTTTCTTATCTACAACATATTCTGGAGGTTCAGGGCTGCAGGCATCTTATCTACTTTACCCAGAAAGCCCTTCTAGCAGCCTCATATCACCTGCTTCAGCAACACCAAGGACTGGTCTTTCATCACCTATCCCTGAGCAAGAGGTTCCTACTGTGCACTGGAAGACATCTAGATCTGCCTGTGACACGCCATATTCCAGGGCTTCACCTGTACCTGAGAAAGAGGTCCCAACGGCACAATGGAAGACTTCTAGATCTGCCTGTGACACACCATATTCCAGGAATTCACCATCCAATATTTTTGGGCTTGATTCAGCTACCTCTAGAAACTACATGTTAGATAATAACTTCTTTCGGCCAGCTGCATCTGCCCAATTCTACCTTGATCAGGCTCAGCAGTCATTTCCATATAATAGTGGTGGAAGACTTAGTGTTTCAAGGGACAAACAAGATGCTGAGGAAGTTGAAGCATACAGAGCATCTTTTGGATTCAGTGCAGATGAAATTGTTACAACTCAAACTTATGTGGAGATACCAGATGCGCTTGACGAAGGATTCAGTATATCTCCATTCGGAAACAATGCTCCTGCTACTGAGGTGGATAAACCACTGTTCAATGTAAAAGTGATCACAAGCCCAAAGAAATCTGCAGACCAGCTTACCAATGAATCTCCACCAAATGTGGTGCACTTGGACATATTCAAAGGTAATTCCCCTGAACTTTTACCTTAACCATTCAGTTGTACTTGACATAATACGATTAGGTGTTTGGTTTATCATGTGAATTGCTGGGTTAAATAATTATTTTTTAAAACTCAAACCGCAACTTCAATTCTACTGTATTTTATGAACCTACACCCAGATTGTGATGGCACAATTTGCAATGCTCTATTGATGCCATGTTTCTTTTTTCTTCAATCTTTATTACAGGAATAAAAGGAGGGCATCTGTCTGAGGACGAAGGGATCGTGAAAGATTGTCATCCTTTCAGAAAGGCTAGGGATGAAATATCTCTGAAACCCATAGAAGTCAGGAAGAAAGGCCCGCCTGGGCAGTCATGCTCAGATGCAGAAATCGAGTACAGAAGAGCTAGGAGTTTGAGAGAAACCAATGGTGTTTTGTCATGGCGCAGCACTCTGTCAAGGCAACTACAGTAACTGTGTGCAGGATAATTTAGAATTCAGAGTTCCCTTGGCCTAGCTCGCATCGATTTGAGCTGTTGTTAGAAGTAAAATATTTAGGCGAAGAGTAGCATGTACTATATTTGTGGGGATTCTATGACTGTACTGCCAGATCATGCTCTGGATATGTGACGACTAGCCTGTATTCTGTTTAAATTCCAAGTTCATCTTTTGTAGACACTCTATTCGTTAGCTGCCAGCTGTTGCTGGTTTTTGAAGAGTAGCAAGTAAGGACTGTTTTTTTTCTGGCTGGTTAATCGTGTCTGGCAACGAAGTGCCATCTGTTGCTGTGTGGTTGCCAATGACTGCCAGTTCTATCGTGAGCTACTGATTATTGTGAAAAGGACAAAAAAGCAGGACGGTATAAGCAGAGCAGATGGTCAAATGGCATGCAACTGCAGCAGCGCGCGGCAGGCAGGGTCCTGGGTCGACTGCAGTTGGAACGGCAGCCATGAGCGCCATCTTTACCCGCCCAATCTAATCGATCCGCCGAGACGAAGATGGCCGTGAGAAAAGTTGCCGGCCAGAGCCCGAGAACGCAGGATTCATATTCCCTTCGTTTAGTAACTTTTAGATTTTAAAATTTATTCTAAATATAATAATCTTATATTAAAAAAAGATAACTTTTAAGTACACGTATTATCGTCGGACTTAATTTTTTCACATCTACTTAATATATATTCCTTAGTATATGTATTCAATTATAAAACACATTGTACTTCTTCATTCTAAAATATAACAAATTTTAAAGTTTAAATTTTATCACAAATATAGCTGTTGGCGTAATTTATAACTACACAACAGGTTTAAATGTTTAAGAACCTCGAAGGGTTCCAAGTGTATATCAGGGTTCGAACAGTGCTCTAGGCCTCCGAACGGATAATAATCTTCGGGCAAGAGTTCTATTTATTATTACTATATGAATTCGATCCCCCTACCCTGCAAAGAAGAAGGTATTTATAGGCACAATTACCATGGGGTAATATGAAGTTACCCTCTACTCCTAATCGACTATTACAGCAGGAACAGTGAATTTACATATGGGCAGTTTAGTAACCCTCCGTATAAATGAACCCGAACGTATGTCTTATCGGAGGGGACAAGAATAATGTGGTTTTGAGGCCACTTGTCAGGTGGTCTCTAAAGCTTCGTACCCTGCAAACCGAAGGGAGCTTCGCCATGAGCCCAAGCGAAGCATCAACCTGCTCCTCAGAAGGGAGGCTTCGCAACTAATATTATTGGAGCCCTGTTAGGGTAAAATAATTTCTCCCAACAATAGCCCCTCGCACGTAGTCCTTCTGCTGAAGGGGTAAAGCGCGCCTTCGACAAATAACACATCCTTGTAGCCTCCTTCGGAGCCTAGGGCTTCAGAGCCCGAATTAGGACCAACCTTACTTCGATCATTAAATGCCTGGCAGGAGCTGATGGGACGCCCTCGGAACTCCAAACGACGCTTGGCGAGGCCAACGGTCCGAAAATGAACCGTCGTCAAGCAGAGACGCGTAGCCCTATTTTACCTTGGCCCCACCGATCATAGACTCCGAAAGATGAGTACAGGGTGATAAAAAATGGCTTCGGGCGGTGTGCCGCGCGCTTTTTACCGCTTATATAAGCCCCTTGCTCCCCTAGGCTCATTACGCGCACCAGCATCCTTAGCCTTTGCTCTCGATCTTACTTTATTCTGAGCTCATAGCCCTTCGCTTGCGAACCCCTTAGCTTCATTAACCTCCGTCCGTTCCCTCGCTAGGGTCCAACCTAGACTCGCGAAGATGCCGAAGAAGGCCTCCGTGGCAAAAAGCCTCCCCCTCAGTGGTGGCTCCTCCTCCGTGCAGGCCCAAGCAGCGACGACTGCGGCAGCGACTGCGAAGGCCGCGGCAAAGCACTACGGGCTGTACGACCTTCGGCCTCCCTCGGAGAAGTTCGAACAGACCTTGGAGCTGAAGAAGACGAGGTCCACACCGGACTCCGCCAATGATGCCTGCGCCAGCAAGGTCATCCAGTTGGTCGACCTCTGTGTCTCAAAGCACGACATCATCCCCATCCCGCGAGACGATGAGGCGGTGATCTTCGAAGCCTTCTTCGAGGCGGGGCTCGGGATCCCAACAGAGGGGCTACTGTGCGAGGTGCTCTAGATGTACAACCTAGAGCTCCCCCAGCTGTCCTCGAACGCCGTAGCCCGTCTCGCCATTTTTGAGTGGGCTATGAGGGCGGAAGGGTGCGAGGGCCGAGCGGACATCTTCGC